>JAGVSP010001889.1:0-104828 GCA_022494985.1 Micrasema minimum
TATCCTCACACGTGGTCCAGAATTTCACGCGTGAGCGATGACGGATATGGGATAATATTTGCGTTCCGTGATGTACCGGTCAGCGTGTGACACTCGGTAACTAGCTGATAACTAGACACGGATCAGTGTCTAGGCCATTTTTAATTTATAATATTCTAATATTATGTCAGGAGTAAGGAAAGTAATATAAAGGGAGGAATTTGACCTGAAAAGATTAAAGTGACTGGGCTGTAGTACGTAGTTTTGATTCGGGGATGGAAGTTAATGTTAAAAAGCTATAACACTTACGATTACGTCTTCATTCCCCAGGATTTATGCCGGGTCGGCCTGAATAGAAAAATAATGCGCCCGTTCGCCATGACAGTTATTTTTGCAAGAAGGAATCATAGACGAACAAGCTCAGAACGAGATTTCACTTACCATAGAGCAGATTCTGTGGTAATGAAATAAGGTAGAATAACGGGGTCAAAAGTTAAATTGCTATATTTTATCAGTTAAAAGAGAGTTAGGAATGTCATTCTCACGAGAGGCGTGAGAATAACATGACAGTACATGAACTATGTATGTTGTTGTATTATATAATTTCTACTGAGTTACTATTTGTAATACATTTAGTTTAAATATTAGAATGCAATTCCACCAAGAAGTGTCAGTTGATAATCTGAAAAATTATAATATATTTATTGTGTATTAATGTCTGTTAAATATGTATATTTTTATGTTCATAAGCAACTTGACTATCAGTATTATAAATCCATTGTATTTTTTTTTTCTAAATAGGCATAAATTTATTTCGGTTTATTTACAGGAAAGTAAAAAATGACCATACTTAAATGTTTTCAATAAATATAATAAAATTTATTTATTTACATTCGTGCATTATTTTTTACCGTCACGTCAGTCACCTCGAGTTGGTAATTTATGACAATGTAAAAACATTCGAACAGTGAATAAAAAGTATACAAAGGTAACTTGTACAAAGGTAACTTGTATACTTTTAAGGTGAGCATTCCAACCTTCGAAAGAGAATTCACTAAAAGAGGCGTTTTCATAAAAAAATCTAAAAATATACGCTTCATAGCGTTAATTTCATAACACCGCTAATTATCAAATTCCGCCGTCTAAAGACTCATTAGACCACCCACCGTCAACATACACTCACACTTTGAAACGTGTGACATAGATGTCTAGTGGTTACGTAGATGCCTAGTGATAACGTAGATGCCTAGTGAGTGACGTAGTGGGTCACTAGGCAAGGTTGTCTTTTTCAGTATGGAATACCACTTTCCGAAAATTCCAACTTTAAAAATATTTGGTGAAATATTTAAAAAACCGTTTTAAATCCTGAATGGATTTTTTAAACTTTAAGGTAAAATAAATCATGATTCCTTTAGCTGGTATATCCATGGTACGGATCATTTTGCTTTTAAGCAATAAATGTACGAGATACACGGGCACTTAGGGCATAAATGCAGTGTCCTTTGCACAAACGCGGATAAAAAAAGAGAAAAGCGGAAGCTGAGAGAGAGAAAGAGAGTGAGAGGTCTGTGTAATTACCATTGGGTATTTCCATAAAGTCCATGAATTATTTTAAATCCATTTTCCTTTATTTTATCATATTGATGCAAAATACCACGCCTAATTACAGTATTTATTTATATATTTCTATTATGATAAAAATATCGAGCAAATTATTTTTGTAAACGCACTACATTACTGCCATCTCTGTTTGAGTAGCAAAACAAAAACTACAATTTTATGTTCTGGTTTGCGTCTTTAGTAAGAAATCCTTTTCGACAGAAAAGTAGTTGAATATTTAAAATAATTATTATCTATTCCTACAGTTAAATTATTGTTTACTTATTGTTAGTATTAATTGAAATCTTATAGACTGTCCGCTCGTATGCACAGATGTGTAACGTTTTTGGCTACGTGCATGAGTTCGCGGGTTCGCTACGTGGGGGTCTTAGAATGAAATATTTATTTACATGTGATTTTCATTTAAATTAAGTTTCTGTGTGATACCTTGAATACTGGTATCTGAGCGCGAGTATGATCATCTACCTTCATGTAAAAAAATATTTTTGTTTCTTATAATTTTTTCTAGTATAATATACGCATGTGAATATTTTTCTTTCTTTTTTATCTTTGTATGTTACTACCTGTGAAAACCTGTAGATTGGTTCTGACTTTTTTCTTTTAAGTGTTAGTGAATATGATTTTTTGACTGGTTGGTTTTTCTGTAAATAAATAATATATGATCAATATTCACTGTATCACTCATGTTTGTAGCAGCTCACTTACATAGTGTTCCAGTAATTATGAAATTATAAACATATTTTGTTTAAACTTGCTTTTTTTATTATTTAACCATCAACGGTTTCGGAGAATACTCCTTATCCCTGATTTGTATAAACAATCAATTTACACATTAAGTAATAAGTCGCTTAATTAATCAAAACTTACATTTTTATAGTTAGCGACTATATGTACTTAATTTTACCTTTTCATTTTTTTTTCAAATCCCTGATGAAGGATGTAGTGTCTCCAGAAACGGTTGCGAGTGTTGTCCCTAGATTTTAATAAAAAGATATGTTCAAAACAACGTTCATCTCTAATTTTCATAGTTATTCACTGAAACTTGGAGTCCGGATGTCAGTGCCCTATGCACCATTGGCCCGCGCTTAATAAGGGTACGTGTATCCTGAAATCTTGACTGTAAAAGGTAATCCGTAAATTCTATTCCCCAGTATCTCCTTTCTTTCTAGATACCTATCCCTATCATCCTATCTTTCCCTCATATCTCTTGTCTAACGATATATTATATTTTTTCCACATGCTTACTTTTGAAACGTATAATGTGAAAAACTATAATTGGTAATCATAACTTTTTTATGTCATTCTTTACGTTGTCATAACTTATCGATACGTTGGTTTTCCTATAAATATTAAAAATGTTATATTATGAATTTAAGGCGAGTGGCTATAATTATTATTTTACTACAAATTCATAAGTAAGTTTTAGCCGTGGCCACGTAGTATGTAGTAGTACCTATTAGTTACTTACAATCATGACAAAAATCAGGGCGTACAAGAGGAAGTAAACTTGTCTGCTTTATCTACGGACATAATATTGATTTTAATTTAAAATTTGTGCCGTTTACCTTGAAATAAGAAATAACAGTTTAAGGAAAACGTTCAATACAGGACAATAAATAATAACAGTTTTTTGTCATTTTTCATAATTTAAATCATACTACTAACCCATCATGTATCGAATGGTCATAGGGCACAGCATTGAATACACAAGATGCGGCGAATCTTGATCATTTGTTACATGACGGCAAGAAGATCGGTTTTTATGTGAAAACCTATTAAATATAAAATTTCATATTGACCCCCTCGGAACCGAACCCGCGACCTCATGCATGGCAGCACAACGCGCTACGCTTACGCCACACGAGGCGAACAATATGAATAATATTCATCTTTATAATAATTTAACACAATTCCATGATATTAACCTTTTAATTCTAAATGCAAAAACACACGACCACCCCATCCTGGAACTCCATTATGTACTACCTATCATTATTAACTCTTTAAACATTTTTTATGATAATATTGAATCAGATTTGCGATAGATCTCGTCACACAAAATAAAAACAGATAAAACCGATATTGACAATAAATTATATAGATGTATTAGTACCTAACTAAATATGCTTATTATTCATAATGAACCTAAGCTTCTGCATATGACGTGCCGAGATTTACACCCGCGTGAAAAAAAAACGCTGTACCTACTTATAAATTTGGTGAACTGAAAAAATCATTTTATATATCGTCTGCTTGGGTGTAAACCTGCTAAGGAGTCTACTAAACTGCAGATAGCAGTTTTACACTATAACCACAAAATGAAAAAAAAACAATACATCTACCCAGACACAAAATCAGCGTTGTTTATATTTTGCAAAATATTTGAGAAGTCACTGCCCGACCCTGGAGTATCTAAACTACCACCACATCGGTAAGTAAAGCGCTTTGATAAATTAAACGTAATAAGAAAAACAAACAATTCACGCGCAATAAGTTAATCCAATAATTCTTATTTTCTACAGAATCAGTTATTATGGTTATTATACACTCACTAGCTAATAATGAACTGGCGAGTCCATTGACTCCAAAAATGCAGACAATTTAAAATTCCACTTTAACTATGTAATTTTATTTCACGTTCGTTGTGAGAAAAACCTAAACCCACTTTAGATTATATGTTTGAACACAGGATTTTTTTTACTCACAGGTTTTTGTTAATTGATCAACATTTATAACATAACTTTACATTATAAAATTAACGTACAAAAAAACCCCCCGTAACTAAAACCATTAAAAGTTACAATAAAATAAAAAAAAAACTTGTAAAAAAAAACGATATCCAACCCCCCACCACCACACGCCTATCCCTACCCAACCCTACCCCACCACCAAACGGCAGGGTCACATTGATGCGTTCCCATTCTAACCGTAGAAATAAATTACCACCCTAATTACCAAATCAAACAATTTTACTAAAAACATTTCATAATGAAATAACCGGCATGAGCAGGCAATCTGTAAATGAATATGTCCAGAAATGCGAGACGGCTTAAATCTGACCATAGACTGTAATAGCAAATAGCTGCATACAGATCATCGAGATAGATATCTTGTGGTCGTACAATTATAGTGTACCGCCCATGTGTTACATATTACGACTTGACCATGGCGTGATACCAAGTGAAATCGCATTAACCCTACAAGTTTATATGTAACAAAATCATTATATGGCCACCTAGGCAACACCTCGCCTGATGACACACCCCACGGGGGCATACATGCAGTATCCTTGTTGTAAAGGCATGGCATACTGTTATATATAAGACTCTAGTCTATCCATCATAGAATTAGACAATACAAATTATCAGGGTCCTCATAATTTGGATTACTTACTATTTTAGATTTTCGTTCATGTGGTCTAAATATATTATCTACGATGATTAATGCCTCTAGAGCTATTGGAGCCACTAGTATTTAAATATTAGAACCCCACCCCCCCCCCCCCCCCCCCCCAGCCCAGCCCACCCCCCCCCCCCAACAGATTTGTTTAGAGATATCCGAGTAAGCTCTTTGTCACGACTCACGTGTACCACTAATTCCCTCGCCCTGGGGGGGTTTTGTTTTTATTGAGTTTATAATATTTGAGCACAATAACATGATCAATGGTAATAACAATATCTTTGTTACCTGGAAATCTATTAATAGAATCCATAATAACAAAAATACTTTTTGTCATTAAAAAAATAATGTTTTAGTTCCCTGTAAATAAATAAGTTAAGAAAGATACATAATGTATTAATTACATCAGTAATACATCAAATCCACTCCAACACAACGTGTTTCCCTGCCTTTCGCACAGTTATTTACGACATGTTGAAAATAGCCCCTTAATCGACATATAAAAGTAACCGCAAGAACTAACATTATTCTCGTTAAAAAACTGAATTGTTAACTGCGTAATATATTTAATATTATACAAAATTTGATTTTGTGAAATACTACTATATTTTAAAATTTAAAACAGAACTAGCTAAAAACTAACTGTTGTATTTTAGTAATGATCTGACACCTCCAAGGAATACTATGCCAACTAAATTAAGGTATTTTTATTTTTTAACGGAAAATCACTCCCCTAAATTTTATTTAAAAATATTGTAGAAACTAGAAAAGTTATTAAAGTGATTTGCCTAAAATTCAGCGTAGGTGAGGTGTCGAAATGTAACTGAAATATATTTGTTTTATTATGCATTTAGAAAAATAAGAAAACACCTTATTTATTATTTTTACTATGAAAAATTAATTTTAGTTAGCAATTGCACTTATCTTAGTTATAATGAAACGACAGAAATTTAGTATATTTTATAAACAACATATGAGTGTGTCTAAACGTTTTTGGTAACAAAGAAAGGCAAGATTGCAACATTGAAACATCGCGCCATTTCAACTGTGTATATAAAACATAAACAAGTTCTTATAATTGGGCAGATATGGATAGTCAAAATAATGGGTGAAATGGAATGGTTGCAATATATCAAGTGCCGCTCCACATAAGCCCTGTAAACTCCTAAATAATCCATATTCTCTTCAAACTTCTCGTTACTGTTGAGATGTCAAATTGTAACGTAGGATTATTTTATTCGTGGTTAATTCTTATTTTTACTATCTAATCTAAGTTTTTGCGTAGTATTAAAATTTGCATATTTTTCTAATCATTTAATGTTAAAAATACAAATTTATTGCCATGCAATTATTATAATTTGTTACGGTAAACAGAATAAATATTCAATATACCACCACGGAAATCTATTACGTACCCACATACTGTTCCGCAATGTGATTTGCCGATTATTTTATAACAGGATAATAATGTCCCTAAAAATAAAACAAAAAAAAATCAAGCTATAAAAATACAACATGATATAAATAATTATCATATATTATACTATACACAAACTACCTAGGTGATTATATGTAAAACCGTCTTCTTACATGCAAGTAAAATACAGAATTTATTTATTTTTTACATCCGCAGAATTGCTACCTACGTGGTGTAGTATTAGTGCGTTAGCCAGCGTGAGGTAGCGGGTTCAATTCCTGGTCAACGTGAAATAGCTCTCTCACATGAAAAATATCTCTAGAAAGGCGCTGAAGCATAAGACATGCGTAAATTTTATCAACATTGGGAAATAAATAAAATATGTCATTAATATACACTTAATGACCAATGCGGTGATCTACTTCCCCACTGGGCGAGTATAAGAAAGTAGTAGTACTAAAGTAGTAGTAAGTAAGAAAAAAAATAAATGCCAAAAAGAGCGTAGTACACATTTTGTGTTTCATTTGGAAAAATTAAAAATTTTTTTACAAAATCAAAATAAAAGCACTAGAACTATGGGGTTTAAATTTAGTTAACTCGCCATCGCACTTTAATTAATTCCCATAAAAAATTATGCACCTTTTTAAACAAGCGTAAAGAATTGTTAAAACTAATAAACTCCCTTTTTCAGAACATTACCTTACCTACGAAATGATAGAACCTGTAAATAATTTTAACTCAACAAATAAATGTAATTTCTTTCAATTATAAAATAGTAAAACCATTGAAAACATACACAACCACTACACCGCTACCGGTTAGTAAAGATAAGGCTACATACGTACAAAGTTATCAAACTGTTCCAATAGTATCATATGTTCCTTATTCTCAAAAGTGATTGAAAGAGAACTTAATTTCGCATATCTGGACAGGCTATTAGAACGCAAATATAAAAGCAATAGAATAACAAAAGCATTGAGTGTGGTCCCAACTACGTCATAACCGTTCGCGTCCGTACAACCTTCAAAGCTGAAACAATACTTTAACTTGTTCGGGCTAATGAAGATATCGTCAGTGATAGCTTGCCTTTAATGATCGAGAGATAACTGTCATGAGCGTACAAGATTCAATATATATGTTACACATATTAATTGTTCTTGTGACATGTCTTAATGTCCTATCAGTGCGTGCGACGACCAGCCCCTGAAAAATGTTTAAAAAATTTTTTTTCACGTTTTGCGTGATGTGTATTTTGGTCTACGTGCATGAGGTCGCGGTTTATTCCTGTATCGAGTCAACGTGAATATCATTAACATGGGTTTTTCAATTAATATTTTATGTTTGATACCTTGACTGGTTCCTGAGCGTAAGACTGATCATACCTTACCTCATGAATCAAAATACACTGCACTTATGTTTCTATGTAGTAGCCCTACGGGATAAAATGGGTGCGGATAAGTGGAAAGTAGGATAGTATAGATAAAAAGTAAAATCATTTGTGTTTTTACGATAAACCGAGGCATTCAAAGTTGCGTACTTTCAATTAAACTTTGCCAGGGAAAATGGCATAAAGAGACGGGATTCGACCGAGCTGTGATACTAACTAAATAATTTGAACGGAATATTTTCACATTTGGAACAACTTTCCGCTCTATCAATAATTACTTAGTCAGCCACCTTGTGCTAAATGATCGATACAGGAAAAAAATGGTAAAATTAAGAGCATAAAATGGATTGCACTCTATGCCCAATAAAGAAAAACGGTACACGAATTATATAGAACTTGCATGTAGCTTTATAATCGACTAATATATAAGAAAGTTATCCTGAAAAAATGTAAAAAAAACGCGACTTTGACGACTCTCTTTTTTTAAATTCTTTTTCCTAAGCTGTGTACGCATTTTCTTAGCAATACTTGAAGATTATGTGAGATAATCATTTTCAAACTTGATGGCAGTCCAATAAATCCGAAATATCATTTAAAACGCAACATTTCTAAATTGACAACATGCAACATTGTTGGTCTATAGATATGACCAAGAATATTTTTTAATTGTTAACGAAGAAAGATATAAATAATTAAATAAATGCACGCCCCTGTTTTAGTTCTGATTACCTTGCCATGTTGCGGCCACAAGGAAGTGGCATGGAGACAACAATGAACCCCGATGGGACCACAATATTCGGGTTTTCGATATGTATAATTTATATATTATCTGAGCTGTAAAGTTTTTATGTATTGAGCGTTTATAAGCACTAAAAATTAAATCAAGTGATAGTACGGTGCGGTGTCACAAATTTCATGGTTATAAAAAAAGCATATATGTACATTCTTGTTATTTCATGATTTTTTTCAAAACATAGAAATGAAATCTTTGAATTCTTAGAATTAAAAAAATATTTTTTTTCCTACATCTAGTTTTTTTTAAAATTTTAAAATGAACAATCTCAGTGACAGAGTGAAAAATCGTGAAATGCGTTTATCATTAAGTTATTTCATAATTCCCAGATCCAGCGAAGAAATGTTCATGTTATCAAAAATGATATTCCGAATTTAAAGACAGTATACAAACCTCTCGTAATAAATACATGACAGAAATCCAGGCAGATAAATAAAAACAAATTATTAACTCAAGAGCAATAAATATTCTAATCTAAGGAACCAGCAACTCCAGTTATTATATTTTATCGTACATTCCGTAAAAAAATGAAATCCTCATTTTATGACCATATTTTGTGTACGCCGCTAACTTGGTCCCATGCTAATTAGTCGAAACCTCCGATTTTTTCTCCGCACTTAATCTAATAAATTGAGAGTTATTTAAGTCAATGATATGTGAACTAAAAAACTTTAGGCAACTATGTAGAAAATAGATAAAATCTATTGTAAAATCTCAGAGTTTTTGGTAAAGATGATAGAATGTTTTCATTTATATGAAAACCACTTTAATTGAAAGGAGTTAGAGACCGGTAACAGAGTTAAGTGGTGCCTTAAAGTCAAGTATCTAATAAAGTGCTTATCACAAAGAGCCTAAAATTGGCAGTGCATAATGGAGTTCTGTACCAACCCTTATGTATGGAAGCGAAGCATGGAGTGGAAAAAAATGGATGAAAGTAGATTTGAATGCAGTTGAAATGCGATCTCTCAGGCGAATGTTTGGTAAAAACTATGTATGATAGGTGCAACTCTAAATGTTGAAATTAGAGCAGAATGCAAGCTGAGATAAGCATATTCGACAAAAATTAAGAAAGGTCTTTAACGTTGGGTTCGGTCATGGTAGAGCGAATGGATATGAAAGAACGGCTAAAAAAATATATGATGCGACTGTGCCTTGATGTAGAAGTCGAGGAAGCCGAGAAAGACATGGCATGATCAAGTAAAAACAAGTGCTTGAAAGTGGGCATGTAAAAGTCGGAATAATCGACGTGCGTGCATGAAGATGAATGAATGTGGAGGGAAGCAAGAGAAGTATTGCCAGACAGAGTGTTGAGTCGTTCTATCCTCTCTGCCCTACCCTATTGGAGAAATTGCGTGATGATAGATTAGTTAGTTAGTTTAATTTTGATAAAATCACTTTATACAATAATTATTCCAACAAAATACTTAAGTATGTGACAGGAAATCTTCCTTAATCCTCTCCAATACAAATGATCACTTTACATTCTCTTATTTAGTTAGCCACATTGCATAAACAGCAGAAATTTATAGTATCATCGCTTCATCTCGAGAACGTCATTGAAAAATTGTAGTAAAAGCACAAAAATAGGCGGCAGATATTGTTAACCTAACCTACGTACTTGGCGCACCATTTGAAGCTATACTTGTTTATCTGAATTATCCATATAATGATGACGATGTAGCTCATAATGCATAGTTATACCAAACAATAAACGAATTGTGTCATATTCAAGAAAAATTATTACGTGTTTTCCATCAAGATCACAGGTAATCTATGTTTTGGTAATTTTAACATAATATATGCTAAAAAAAATATCACACATTCTTCACAGAACCATTATCCTCAAGGTAACAAAATGTGTGGATCATTTGTACCTTGAGATGTAAATTAAAAAGAAGACAATTTAAATTCTTGCATTTAATTGAAACGTCATGTCATTTATATAAACCCTTGCTATCAAGTTTACTGCATCGCTTTATCGACACGCAGTGCTAGCATAGATGTTCATTGCCTCTGATACTATGCACACACTTTGCAATGGTAAATAAATATTCTAATATAAAAATGACATAGAACTTTCACAGTCTATAACTTTACTAATTTGATCTTATACACTAAGATAATTGTACCGATACACAGCAATTTAAAAATCATACATTACATTTAGTTAATGATAATACTAGATATTAGATTAATGCGCCTTGGGGTTGTCGATTTGCCACAATAACTTCTTTGAAGAACCTGTAATACAATCTGTACAAAATATTTGTGATGTAGTAAATTGATGTATCTTGGTAGATTTTAATCTGCGGATTACAATATTACTTTACCCCTAATTTATGATGTACAAAGTTTTATTGCTTTCGGAGTACAGATTTTCTACTCATTGAAATCGTCCTAGGGCAAAAAAGAATATATTGAGTAGAAGACAAAACGGATACACAATGAGTGGTGTGTACCAAAGAATGTATCCGCAGTCCCTGCGTGGAGTATGGATAAAGAATGATGAAAGTTAGACTGACATGCTGTTGAAATGCGGACTCTCAGGACATGTGTGTAAGACTATGTATGATAGGTGTACAAAAGTTCGCAAATTAGAGCAGAGTGCGAATGCTGAGATAAGCATTAGAGACAAAATTAAGAAAGGCTTTACGATGTTTGGTCATGTGGAGCGAATGAGTGATGAAAGAACGGCTAAAAGAAATTTAAATGCAAGTGTAACCTGGATGTAGGAGCCGCCGGAAGGCCGAGAAAGACATGGCATGACCAAGTACACAAGTACTTGAAAGTGGTCATGTGAAAAGTCGGAATAAATCGGGCGTATGTGCATGAGAAGATGTATGAATGTAAGAGGAAGCAAAGGAAGTCCATGTCAGGCCCAGAGTGTGAGTATGGCGTTTCTATCCTCTCAGCTACCTACTTTACCCAATAGGCTGAAATGGGCGTGATGGTTTAGTTTGGTATAGTTAGTTAGTTAGTTAGTTAGTATACTCTTGCTTCATAACTGCGACATTATAATCTAAAAATATCCACCCCTTACATATTATATCAACTAGTAATTATACTGTAATCAAAAACGAACAAAGGCTATCTGAACACACACTAAATTTTACATACAATCATCATCGAACAGCGAGTGCTGTTCATGGACGCCGCTAATATCCTAAATATTCCTTTGAACAAATAAGCATAGAAATCGGTTTAGAGCGCTCTCTCGCGTAGCACCAACAGTCTCTACTTTCACCCATCTCTAGCACTTCGCGGACGTTCCAACACCACAGATAACCGCAGCGACAAACGCGCGACGCCAATCGTGTGCCGTCCGAGCGTAAATCTACAGAGTGAGTAAAACAAGCACCTAAGCAGTAGTGCAACACGCGAGCGTCCTTACTCAACTATCCATGTCTTTCTCCTTATAAAGTCAAACACCGCAGTACACTAAGATTCATCTCGAGACACCCATTTTCAAAACTCAGAAGTCTGCTATGTTGGGCCTTGTTTACGGCCATCCGACCAGGCCATAAAACGAACTCAAATGGAGGAAGACTACATTCAATATGCTACTACGAGAATAAAAAGTAAATTACAGTACTGCTCATCTAAGCATCTGTAATAACACAGTGTATAGAAACAGAATAAATTCTCGATATAGTATATAATAAGAGTATACAAAGTGAACTTTCACCCTCGATGAGAGTGCACTTTACTCCCGAAACCAAGGCACCAGCTCCTCAACAAGACGCAAACAAAACACATTCATCAATCACTCTACAATTAAAATAAAAAAAAAAAACCAATGTCGGTTAATCACATTAACATACTGTTTCATTTCTAAAATCTAAATTTCCTTATCGGTCAAATGTATATCATGCAAACATCAATCTCAAAAAAAATATTAATAATCTTACTTGTGAGATTATTTTATTGAGCACATAATAAAATAAGCTAATTGTGTAACAATTTAAAATATAATATCTATTATCGAACGGACGTAGGTGCTAGGCAAAATGCGAAAAAAATTTATCGTCAAGATAAACAAAAGTCTGACAACGACGTATGTTAAAAAAAAGAGAAAAAAAAAATTTAATCGTATTATCACTTCTTGTGCTAAAATTAGATAGCCATACTCATTTCCGTCTTCTTCAATAATAATCCTATCAAAACAGACCAGCAAATTTATCAAATTCCGTTTTTATAATCTGTAACGCCTTCGTAATAATTAGTTATTATTTACCGAAAGTGTAGATGAGAAGGATAAGAACGCCACCGCCACTTACCCTTGCAATACTGCTTTTTGCTTTCTAACTCTTTTGTCTTTCATTTTCTCAAACAATCAAAAATCATATATCATATACACCCACACATCACTCTAACGCAGATCGGAAGTCTATCATATCTCAAGTTATTCATGTGTCGACTTTCAAGTACTTGATCATGCCATGTCTGGACATTTAGTTTCACTTATTGCGTCCAAATAGCTCCCCCCCCCTGTTATTGACTAAGGGCGTCAGCGTCACAAGTTAGGCTTACAATGCAGAAGTCCGCAGCAGGTTCGATTCCGACGAGGTCCATATAAATATATTATTTTTATATTTTTTCACACTAGAAGACATTTCCATGTGTGATGCGTTGACTGACTCTCTGAAGCGTAATGACTAATTATCTTTCTGTGCATGTAGTAAACAGGTCAAGATAAACGCGCTTAGTGAACCAATGAAGTGCCCCTAATCGCACCATTGGCCTCCGATCAATGCAAAACAATGGAAAGAATTAGTAGTACAGTTATTGGCTATACCTACTACACGATTTAAATTACGTAATTTAGTATAGGAACCATATTTTAATACTATTTTATTTAAGCAAATAACTGACATTCAATTCCGAAACAGTAACCTTGCAACTTGGGTGGGCCATAATATAGAGGCGATGCCCCTGACTTTCAAGTACTTAGAAAAATCATTTATAGGTGGACAAGTACCACAACATGGTTTTCTGACAATTAAACCTTAAGATCAAAGTGAATGAACGGCTAGATTTTAAGACTTGGAGGTAGCTATATTTTTGACAAATATTCATACATTTTTGCAGTACATCTGTTTGAAATTAAATTATTTTAAAAACATAAAACCGAGACCTCCGGAAATTTTTCATAGACTACTATACTATTACAACTTTCCCACTTACACACCCAATGGTGCATAAGGCGCTGTATTAAGTACACCAATGCACTGTATATTGATCAATACATGATTATTACATGAAGGGAAATGACAGTAATTCGCTCAGTACCAATTCAAGGTCTCCGTTTTTCTACTCTCCTCTTTCAGCCAAGAAAGGTATAACACGTGAAATATTAACATTTCACGTTGACCCCTCTACGGAATCGAACACAAATTTATAGACAGAACGCATTTGTATAAAACTATTGAAACTCAGCATATACCAATATACCTATATTCAAAATACAAAAATAATTATCTAGGAAAAGAGCCATTCCAATGACAATAAATTAATTCATAAGTCTTGTTAACCCCTAAATATTCATTTTTTTATTTATATTTTTTATTGACATTACTTGGTGGATCTCCATGATTAAATTATTAATATATAACTAATTACCAGTCTGAAGATGCCCGTTACAGTGTGAAAGCGCTAACTGGTCAAAATAAATACAAGTGGAAGTGTACCAAGTATTTTTTTATTTAACTTTAATTAGTTATATATTAATAATTCCTAAATATTTACGTTACTGAGCTTGAAAAAGCTTCATTGTTCCTGTTAAGATCTCATAATTATTAAAATATTCTATTTTCTCAACAATAGAAGATAGAAATTCACTAAAGTCGTATTTTGTATTTGGAAAAAAAAATATGTTTGAGTGCTTGTAAGAAAAACTGAAAACATAATTTTTTAGACGATAACTATTGTTAGAATTTACGAACAAGGCTATTTTATTTCCTTTTGCACGTGTAGACAGGGTGGGCTAGTGGACCACCTCAAGTATGATGGCATAATAGTTTATTCTAAGTCAGAGATATTATACACGTGACACACGTAACTTACTTTGGGTTGGATTTTCGATGTAACTAATAATTTTATTATATGACTGAAAATGTATCTTTCTAATTTTCACAGCCATGAAAGATATTTTTAGAATAAATAAGAAGAATTTAGAATTTTTCAACTAACTAACAAACCACCGCGCCATTTCTCCGAAAGGGTTGGCAGAGAGGATAGAACGCCACACCACTCTGTCCTAGCACACTTCCCTTGCTTCCTTCACATTCGTACATGTTCTCGTGCACGCACGTCGATTTTGCCGACGTTTCACATGATCACATTCAAGTATCTGTTGTACTTGATCAAGCCATGACCATCTCGGCCTTCCTTGATTTCTACAACCAGACACACTCGCATCGTTAATCCTTTTTAACTGACATCAATATTCCCACGTTACCGTGTTTAGTGTGATCCTTCCTAATTTTAACAATTCCATTCTCATTGTTTTTGGAGACGCTAGATATGTACCTATTTCTTCTATTCCTATATGCAACCTTCATCTGTATTTTAAAAAAATACCCTCATCACTTTTATAGGTAATTGGTAAATTTTAATACATTTGAAAAATTGTAGTGATAAATCAGCGTCGAGAAGTGTAATGTATTGGTATGGGGCTTATCGAGGAAGGCCGAATAAGACATGGCATGATCAAGTATAACAAGTGCTTGAAAGTGGGCATGTGAGAAGTCGGAATAATCTACGTGCATGCATGAGAATATGTACGAATGTGGAGGAAGCAAGAGAAGTATGCCAGGACAGAGTGGGGTGGCGTTCTATCCTCTCTGCCTACTCCTTCGGAGAAATGGCGTGATGGTTAATTAGTTAGTGGTGATAAATATAATTCTGTGAAAATTCAGGTCCTTCAGATGTTAAGTGCACCACTGTCCTTTGTAAACACTGTAAATTTTTCATTGAATTTTTATCATAATTTTGATACATTGATTCGGTCAAATATTATAATTTGCCACCTCTGTATTTAGTAATAATGGTTCATTTATTTCTCCATAATATTAATATCTTCTAAGTGATGTTATTAATTCTGATATAACTCCATATAATTCCACGTCGTTAAAAATCCGCACATATATATCCTGACCTTTCAAAGGAATTCGTAATAAATCTGTTTATGGTGTTGGCGATATCGTTGTAGGAATATTAACAATAAAAAAAGAGAAATTTATATGTTAAAATGAGCAGAATCTTTGGGAGAATAAATGTCATTTAGTTGGCTTTGGTAATATTCTGATACAAATCTGGACTAGCAGCTACCGGGGAGTGAGAAACAGATGTACCTAAATATGTTAGGCAAAATTCATACAGATATGACTTTAAAAGAATTTGTCTGACCGTTTGCTTCTTTTAGCAATATCGCGTAATTTAAAATTGTGCGTGCATGAGAAGATTTATGAATGTGGAGGAAGCAAGGGAAGTGTGCCAGGACAAAGTGAAGTGGCGTTCTATCCTCTCTTCGTTAGTTAGTGAGTTATATTTTCTACTTTGATTTTTACTTAATTGACATATTTAGGTAAAAAATCAAGATATTATCAGTTCAGCTACATGTATTTCTTGACGGTCATGGTCAGTACAAAAATGTAGCAAACATTATTATTTTACTTATTTCTCTGTAATTCGACAAAGATACATCGTACAGAAAACTAATACTAATTAACATACACATATACACTTTCTAAGGGTATCAATTATGAAATTACCTAACTAACCATCACACCACTCTGTCATGATGAAAGAAAGAAAGACACGGCATGATCAAGTAACACAAGTGCTTGAAAGTGGGCATGTAAGAAGTCCGAATAATCGACGTGCGTGCATGAGAAGATTTATGAATGTGGAGGAAATAAGAGTATGCCAGCATGCTTATTATCTATATATATAGTTAATACTTCAAAACTAATACAGAAAATTCACAATAATTAAAAAAATAAAGAAACCTATGCACTAAAAAATAAAGAACGATATTAACAAAGTTAACGATATGAAAACAATAAAAATAAAAACAGTGAATTACAGTTAAGTGAAGTATTTATTTTTTTAAATAAAAAAGTGCCAGTGTATTGGAAAAGAAAATAAACTATATTTACAAACGTATAATTTATTTTTTTTAAATGATTATGACAATATTGCGTACCTTCTATTTAAGTGTGTATATTATGCACGTCAAATGTAAATGTAATATTTACTTAAATAAAATAAATAAATAAATAATTTAAAAATCTAAACTCAATAAATTATTCGCCAATGCTGGAAGACTGTAGCTGAAAATATCTATATAATATTATAATTAGTGGAGTATACGCTGTGTGCTTTTTTTTAAAAAATAAATAAATGACATCATGTTTAGTAGTCACTTTTATTTTATTATCATGTGCTGTCTTTTACGTAGCAAGATATGATAAATTTTTCATTGACTGTCCATAGAACGAGACAGCACGCGATACAAGACAAGAAACTACCAGAGGCGGTCACTCTACAAGGGAAAAGGTGCTCGAGACCCAGACCCAATTTAAATAACCTGAAGAAAGTATATAAATAAAATTAATGTTCAAGTAAACAGTACAACTTTGTAGTCTGTATATTTTTTCATTGAAAACAGTATGATTTTCCAAAATCCAGAGCAATTGGTAAACAAATCATATCGTTCAAAATAAAGTCCAAAACGACAGAGAGGAATAATAATGGATTACGAAATATATATTTATATACGGACTATCTACCACTCATACTGATAATATATCTTTCATAAAAAACGAAATCATTTTCACTAATAAAAAATATTCAATAAATATTATTTTAAATACCTGGGAGTTCAATTTAGGCACATAATTTAATTAGGTAGGTACCTAACAAATAAAAATTAATAATAAGGAAGTCTCATATTTCAAACACAGTTTTAATTTTTTTTTTAAAAATATGATGTATTTGTAGATAATATTTTGTGAATAAATACAATAATTGTGTTTTCCTAATTTTATCGAGTCACGATCCGCTACTGGACACTTTGATACCGAAGGCCACGCCCGACCAGTTAAGACAATAAGGATTTCTGTTTGAACTACTGGTAGTTAGGACCGATAGTAATGTAACCAATAGTAATACAACGCGGGTGTAGAGAGGGAACCTTGTGCTAGGAATTCCATTGCTTTCCGCTCCAGATTATGATCTGCTGCCCGCCTGACCTCGAAGGTTGCCAGAGAGTGGACCTTATTGTTGACAGTATTTATATCAGGACATTATTATCATTCCGTGTGTCTGTATCTTGTTTGTCCAATGCACTCACTCATTCTGACTGCTACCAATATCAATAATTAACAATTAATTACTTTTTGTTCCTTGATTTGATTATTTTCAATGCGAAAACTTATAATAGTACACGTAAAGAGTTGCCAGGCTGACAAGGCTTAAAATATCAGGAGGTAGGAACACCTCAATATGTATAAAAAACAGTTTGATCATATCTGGTGAAATTTTTACCGTTTTTGTGATATTTTATCATTTATGTGAGTTTTTTTTCGTAGTTTTCAGCAAACTTAGGTTGTTATTATTCTTTTCAACGATTTTCAGACAATTTTGGACAGTGCTCTCATGTTTTTTAAACGAATTGAATATTTTTTTCTGAGGTATCTAACAAATTTAAAACGTTTTTTGTATTTTTTCTACTACTAAAAAAAACATGAATAAAAAATTTCTTTTGTTTTCATCTGAGCATTTACAAAATAATGTGGAAAATAGTTTGACCAAAAAGCTTAGTTTACAGTACAATAATTTTTTACAAATTCACAGATCTATAAAAATCTGCAGTATTTTGATTTTATGACTATACCCGTTTGATTGGGACCTACTAATATTAGACCTGTATTAATAATTTTACCCTTTAAATATCACTAAAAGTTACGTATGCCTCCTCTTATTTAGGAAGGAAATAAATTGATTAATCAAACATGAGCAAACTAAACGTAGACCTAAACATCGTACCTTGAATGTCAGGTAATTCCTACACCAATAGGAACAGAGAGCACAAGATCGCGTGCCTAACCACATTTACAGGTTAGTCGTGACATCCGTCAATCGCTGTATCACAGCATGAAAAAAAATAACACGGCTTTGCAGCCAATTTGCCACAATAAATTATTTGACACGTCTCGTATTCAGGCAATCTGTTTACAGAACCTACTTGAACTGTCACAATGCACTGCCTCCAAATCGAATCTCCAGCTTACGAAAAACGTAGATGTATAATACAATGAAGGTTTTGTCTGTGCTAATGTGAGGAGAGTGAATCTGCTCTGGGGAAAACCTCATATTAATAATAATAGTATGAACGAGAAGGATCTACATTAAATTGTGATTTTTTTCTATTACCTCAACACTATAACATGTGTTGCAATTACTACGTCGTTATAATTACATATCTTTTTCTTCTTGTCCTTTTTTTTCTTAAAGAAGACCTAAGGGTCTGTATTAGTCTCATTCGACGCTGCCTCTTAGGATGTAGACTCCAGCTAATGTTCCCTCTAAGGCTGTAAGGTGTGCGAATGTGCGCCCGCACATATGTTTAAAAATTGTCCGCACACATGTATCCATCTTCCGCACATCTCATTATTGTTTGAAAATGCTTATGGATCCTCAAATTCACGGAACGATTACGATCTTGAATGATGTTCTAAGTGAACTTTCATCAATGTGCAAATATAAGTAATATATCAATGATAGAGACTATGCAAGTTAAGGGCTCAATATTTAGGTAAAATAGTGTACCTACTACGTACCTATACCTATCGGAGCAAAGAAGTAAAAAAGGGGCTCGCAATAAAGAATAATATCAATACATTCTCAATATAGAGGTTTGTTTGATTAATGTCTAATGTGTGATCATTTGTACATGAGATTCCCGGGAGAAGAAAAAATGGAGTGCCACGTCTTTGATTAAATGGCAATATGAATAACCAGGGATTTCAAAATCAAAATCAATTATGAAAACTTCATTTAGATAGACTGATAATAAAATATGATACCTACCCTTATATCGGTCAGCAAAAAAGATATGTTTGAGAATTTGCATGATCAATACTGTGACTTAATATTTGTAGCCGCTGAAAATCTTGCACAGATAAGTACAGGAACGTTGCTCCCAGCTGCATATCAATATTTATACAATAATATATTTTACAAGGTTTGTAGGAACATGTACGAAATAAATACTATCGTATTAAGAATTAAAATTCATTTCGATGAATGAATAGGTCTGGCACAATTCAGTGTTGACTAAGGCAGGGTTCTTTAATAATTGTATATGTATTTAAATAATAAAAAAAACAGTATTTAAGAACTGTCGTTTTATACATGTGCAGTACTTTTAATTACATTGTGTGTAATATGATAGTATGGTGTAAGTCCATCCCACGTTCACTAAACTAGAGTAGTGGAGATGGTATTTGAATAGCGCCGACGCGACTATGAAGATGGCATTTTGCTTTGAATCCAGCGCGATCGTGAAGCACGGAACATGTTATGTTGTGTGTTAGGCTGTAATATTCCATCCTTTTTATGATTTACGAAATACTAACGTTTAAAAAATAAAAAATTAACATAAAATATGTTTTCTGAATAAATTGGTGTCCAGGTCTTCAAACTTTAACATATTTCTTTCTTTCTTTTGTTAAAAAATAAAACTATGAAATCTTATGATATTTGTACATAAATCAATTAGTTCAATGATGTTTAAGCGGCTTTTTCTTGAGAATAGGAATCAAATCATGGTGGAGTGGGATTTCATAGGACATTGGACTATTTCATTTAATATTATTTGAATTTTCCTTGACAGTCACCATGATGCTAGCAAAAAATTGAAATATTGTTTTTAAAACGCTTTTTGTAATCTGGATGTTACCAATCATTTTTTTTTTACTTTTCTTAAATTATTAACTTTTCGCTTATTTAGTTATCCGAATTTTTATTTGAAAAAACAATATTTACCGCAAAGTGCACTATTTTCCAACTACATTTTTTTTTTAATATAAAAAATATATAACATGTATTCCCTATGAGTTACAAAAACTCATTTTGGGGTTTAAAATAATTACATTTATTAAAATAAATATTCGTGACAGAACCCATAATTATTATAAACAGAAAAATATTATAGCAAGCAAAATAAAAATCAATACAAATACACTA
Organism: Micrasema minimum; assembly: GCA_022494985.1. Classification (NCBI taxonomy): domain Eukaryota; kingdom Metazoa; phylum Arthropoda; class Insecta; order Trichoptera; family Brachycentridae; genus Micrasema; species Micrasema minimum. Next base: position 20,848 of record JAGVSP010001889.1, read on the forward strand.
ATATGTTAATTAGAAATTGGTCATTTTATCTTTGAGTAATAAATTATAGCTGTGCGCTGCAATTAGTAACAGAACTTACTAATGCAGTGCCTAGTACCTAATGGAACTTTGTACATTCGTGTTTTAACATGTAGGTAATATGGAACGATTTGTTAGAGTTTCATAATATTATTTTCATTATTTTCATCCTGCGCGTGGCGTTAACACTCAACGCGCGTGACGTTCGCTTTCGTCAATGAAATGGAAAGTGTTACAGTGATAAAACGCTCTGCCTGTGATGTCTAATACGCGATAGAGTGAGGCGGCAGATACAAGGCTAATGCGCCCGAGTGAGAGGACGAACGCGAAAACGATTACTTTAAGAAGCGTGAGATTTTCAGCCATAATGACATAACGAACCTCTTCACATACTCTGTGCTCCTGGTACCAAATCCACTTAATTATCATGATAATTGAAACTTTTTAACGTGATAGGTTATTTTAATATATTATTTAAGTTGATAACGAACATTGTGAATTTACGAAATAAAACAAACACACTTTGTTTTTTACTACTTACATTTTTTTTTAAATGCAAACCAATTCGAAATTTCTACTTCTTCTTCAAATTTTATATAGGATCTATGCAGAAAGCTACTTAGAAAACGGTGAACGAACGGCTTAACACAAGCGGATATCTTCATCTTTTAATTATGTATATATTAAAATATCTAAATACATAACCATCACGCCATTCCCCGTAGGGGTAGGCAGAGAGGATAGAACGCCATACCACTCTGTCCTGACAGACTTCCTTTGCTTCCTCTACATTCATACATCTTCTCATGCACATACGCCGATTATTCCTACTTTTCACATGACCACTTTCAAGTACTTGACGTACTTGGTCATGCCATGTCTTTCTCGGCCTTCCGCGGCTTCTACATTCAGGCTCACTTGCATTTAAACTTTTTTTAGCCGTTCTTTCATCACTCATTCGCTCCACATGGCCAAACCATCGTAAAAACCCTGTCTTAATTTTGTCGATGATGCTTATCTCAGCCTTGCACTCTGCTCTAATTTCGACATTTGTACACCTATCATACATAGTCTTACCACACATTCGCCTGAGAGATCGCATTTCAACAGCATTCAGTCTACTTTCATCCTTATTTTTCCAGCACCACGCTTCACTACAATACATAAGGGGTTGGTACCAGAACTCCGTTGTGTACTGCCAATTTTGCTTCTTTCGATATCTATATCTGATGTGCAAAAAATATTGTTTTTTTATTACTACTGCTGCTTTCCCTAATCCGTACTCAATGGTGCATAGAGCACTGCATCTGTACACCAAGTGCAGTGTATATTGATTATTTTATTACATATTTTGAACGGGTGGTGGCCCAGTGGTAGCGTCGCGGTCTCTGAGTCCAGAGATTGTCGGCGTCGGTTCGAATCCCCACTTCGACACGACTCGATTCCTATTTTCAAGCTCAAGCCGCATTGGCTTTATTGGAAATAGTATTTGCAAATTAAAATATGTGCAAATATCATAAGATTGAATAGATTTCTTTTTCAATTAAAAAAAAAAAGATTAAGGTGATCAGTCATAAAGCTTCAGTAGATACCAGTCCCAGAACCCGCGACCTTATTCACTGTAGCCAAATATATGCGCTACCACTATGCTACGAGGCGGACAAAGGCGGTGTTTTTATACTTTATTATTTTATACTTTAAAAATGGTTTGTAAATTGAATGCAACAAAGATAGACGATTTAGCACCGCCTCGTATGGGTTAATAAATAAGCAGGTTATTGCTTTGAAATTTCATTTTCAAACCGTGCAAATTTCAAAAGTGCTTCAGTACGTAAAACCTAAAGCAGAAAACTCTCGACATTTTACAGTAGGTAGTATATAATAATATTTCATATGTGTTACCTTGGACTGGCGCTGAAGCGTAAGACTGATCATAATGCCTTCATGTTACAAATTATCAAAATTCGCTGCACTCGGCATATCAATGCAGTGCTCTACGCACCATTGGGTGCGGATAAGGGTGAGCAGTAGTAATAGTAGTATTTTAAAAGAATTCTGTGGTTTGACTTCACTTTTCTGACTCAGAAGTGAGAGAATGAACACAGCAACACCCTAAATCAACTATCATCAATGATTCGGCCATTCTTGCCAACTTTAAATAGCGTCAGGTTCCTGAATTTTACGATCATACTGCTGACAATTTGAAGGCAGTTCATTTCTTACCTAATGAAGGATAAAAATTAAACAGATCACTTTTCAGTTGTAATTTCCATGTATGGAAGACCTAAGCGGCCAGTCAAGCTGCAAACCGAAAAAATATTTTTCACTGATAGTTCAATGTAATATAAAAATTTAAATAATAATAACTGTAATGTGTTATTTTATTTTATTTAGCTTTTTGTACATACAGTTGTGTACATTGGCGGGCTTTATTGCCAGTAGTTGGCAATTTCTTCCAACCAACCTACAAAATAAAGTAGTGCCGGGTATTTAACTTAAACGCACTTTTCAATACATATTACTATCACACTCAATGTCAACCTAGGATAGAGGGGAAAACAGGAATAAAGTTTAAGGAAGATAGGAAATTATTTTCCGCCGCATGTACTGTAAAGGACTTGGAGTAGAAAGAAGAACTATGGGCAAGTATCAGAAATGAATTCAATAAATTCGTGAATTTTTTTAAAAATTAGAAATTTGAATTTAACAACTTAAAGCTACTAAAAATTGTATTAGATCAGCTAAACTATTAATAACTGTAATTACTTGAGTTATTAAATTTACCTTTAATTCGCTGCGTAAATGTGTTAAATCCTTTCCGTTACTACTTCTTTCCCTTATTCGTACCCAAATGGCGGCCTCCGTAGCGTAATGGCTAAGACGCTGGACTCACGATACGGAGGTTCCGGGTTCGATTCCCAGGTGAGAACTAAAAAAAATCAAAAGTGATTTTTCTCAAGCCTGGGTGTATGTGACGTTGTTCCCCTCTGTAATTGGGCCTCTTGGCCTGTTGAGGTGGGTTAAAAAAATAATAATAATAAAAATAAAAAAAAATAATAATAAATAATAATAAAATGGCATTATTATCTCATGAAGGTAAGATGATCAAGTTTCACGATTTAGAACCATTCCAAGGTATCACACATGAAATATTCATAATATAAAAATCACATATTAGTAAACATTTCATCCGTTTTCCATTATAAATTATTGTGTTAGACACAATCGTTCAATCTTATTTCAATTCACACGACCAAATTTATAAATGTTTATTACTTGAATGTGAATTAAAATTATTGTTTTGGTGTTATGTACAATTGTACAACAATCGCGAATTTCGCCGGTTGGCTTATTGTTTTTGTATGCAGAAGTAGAGCGCGGGACGACAGCAAGGCAACCGGTGGAGTTGGCGGGTGGAGAAACCTTGAGACAGTAATTGTGCTTGGACCACTAAAATTTCCTGATAGCCTCAAGCAAGAATGGCTTCAACTATTATACACTTCAGGCAAAACAAACACCACCAAATTAAAAGACACCTCATACTCCATTCTCCTTAATCATAATAATGGATAAATAAATGTAGTCAACGAGTCAATATACTTTTTTTTTTTTTTTTTTTGTTTTTTTCTTGTTTTTTTTTTTTTTAAATATTTTGTGCATGGAGCGTAAAATGGTATGTCAAGATCCAACTATAAAAATAACTGCACAGATAAGCGATAATGTTAACTTGACTTTGTAATATAACCTGTTATATAAAAAGATTAACCTCGGAAAACATTATTGACAATTATCAGAGCGACCTTCTTTCTAATTTAATAATTAACTTAAACAAAGCAATCTCAAATAAAATTTTAAGAATGAACGAAAACTGCAGATCAGGTGATTTTGTACAAAATGGCTTCTTTAAAAAATTTAATTATTGCTGAAAAAAATATACACGGTTAATTACTAAATATTTATTTTACATTCTCGCAAAAGAACAATCTTTTTGTTTACAAAGTAATACAATAATAACCACATAAACTAGCTTTAAAATGCTATAAAAAGAATAATATTGAAAGGGACATAGCCTAGTACCTAAAAGTAAAGATCCTGCAATTTTCTAAGTATCGTTTTATAACACGTAAAACTAGGATTTGGTACAAAAAAAAAATTAATTATCACCAAATATATCAAGTTTTTGTTTAGCGTAAAAATGCTAAAAAACCTATTTAAGTATTTTCTCAAGATCCAAACCCCTATAACAAATACTCACCTTGTCCTATAATCACAAAAACCTCCTCGAAGGCTAAAAGTAAAATAGCAACTCTATTACAGAAAAATCAATTTAGCTGAAGTGTCTTTAATGCAATTTAAAACGTTATTTTTACTTGACTTATAATTGATACCTACGTCTCTGGGTTGAGACTCTCGTTGACTCCCTCGTACTGTATACTATAATCTGATAGGTCCAGACAGGTGCTCTCTTCAAACCTTGTATTATGAAGACTCCTACAACTATCTGTCTTCGAAAACCGAAACCTGGGCAATGAACTTCTAATAAATTACTACTACTCAACCCTTTATCCTACAATCTCAATGGTGCATAGGGCACATTAGATAGTACTAACCATGTGTACTCTAATGTCTTGATAATACTTTATTACCAAAAAGCTAACTGTGAAGACAAGATGATCAGTCATACGAACCCCAGCTAACTCCCAGTCCAAAGGTATCTCATAACTAAATTAGTACCCAAGGACTTGTTACAGAAATACCTCCTAGGTACTTTCTTCGCTTTATTGCTTCCAACTAAATACATGGCTGTTCTATACTATGCAGGATCCCTGTTCCATTATCGCACCGTTTAATGATCATGCGCTGACTGCTAAATAAATTTGAGTTGGCTTTAACTTTAAACCGCTTATCTAAGACTTCTCTCCTTTTTTAACCGCAATACCTATTACATATCCTGCTTACCACACCACATGGTGGCTGTGTTACGTTCATGCGATGTGAATTTATACAGGCAAGGAAATGCTACTTCACCTTTTCCGCACTCAATTAGGGCACTTGGTACGCATTGTAATGTTTTGATACTTTAACGTGGACAAGATTTTCCCTCATACGCCCCAGCGCCAGGAAGTATCACCGCGATTTACACCCCGGACTCTTGTTCCGGTGACGCGCGAGTTCGCTGTTATGACGTTTCAATCGGATGAGTTGTTAATTCCTTTCACGTCTGGCTGGCAGTGAAAACCTTCGCGCCTAAGGGATTTTCCGCTGCCCGCGGCCCGCCACGCCCGCTTGTGACCAGTCCGTCGTGGCGACAAACCAGCGCGCCCGCCGCGACAGCCGCCAGCCGACCTCCGCCCACGCCTCCCGGTTTGCAGCTCCATGTGCGCTATTCTCGGTCTGGTCGATTGATGGCCAAATTCTGGGATCCATCGAAAGACGAGGTTCTGTCAGTGAAGTAATCAAACAAGTGCTTTCGTAACATTTCAACGAAAGTAAGTCCAAAGACATGTTTTTTATTTTAAAAAATTCACGATGTCGCTACCAGTCATATGTCAAATACTTTTTTGTGAGCGCTCTCGGAGCTGTCTTAGATTAGTTTTATTTTTAACAAGATGAAGTATAACATTTCCCTCATTTTTACGTCATCAATTAAGATATAATTATGTTACTTAGTATATTTGACTCTTCGCCTTCGTCGTAACAATGATTACTACACTCGTACTAGAGTCTATATCTGTGTATTCTGTAAATTACATGTTGCCAGATTGTTTCCTTTACAAATGACAAATTTTTAAACATGTTTTCGAATCCAGGAAAGGCAATAGATGAACCCAAAAACGTAGTTTATAAAAATGACAGGCGGCAGCAATTTCATTAGCAGGCATTAAGTAATCGCTCTCACTTTTGTATTTCATTATAAATCGTTCTATATGCGCCTCATTCGCGATATGCCCTAAATTCAGCTTATGGATTACAAATTCCAACAAAAGTATTTAAATGCTGTTAATGATTTTTACGACACAAACACCCAATAATGATAAGAGAGAATATTATTAGTAATTTACTGTAAAAAAAAAATACGAGGATATTGACTCGTGATAAATATGTGGTATGTACGAGTTGTTATAATTTCCTTAGTATAGAGAACATAGAAAAGTTTACAAAGCGATATTTAAAATTCAATCAAAAATCAAAATTAGAATCTATGAAAGGTCTTCTTCATCGTTTAACATCCCTTCACTGCCGACTGCATAATTCATGGAAACTAAGGTGACTCAATAATCAATAATATACATTCTTTCAACGCCCCAAAGAATCTTGTTCGCGTTGAACTTTAATTTTTACTAGTATAAAACATTCTTACACATTTTTCTCATAACATAAAAATTACAATGTTTCAATATTTGAAAATTTTTTATTTTGTAACAACAAGCCTATTTTTATTTTCTAAATCAACACTAAATACTAAATCCGATGAGGCAAATTACGTTATTTTAAATGTCAAGACACTATCTCTAATAAAAATTGACCTTTAAACTAGTTTAGCAGTTTCCATAAATCGTTTTCTCTCGACGTGTTATTTTTGTGTATTGATTTTCATTTGTTATTTTTTTATGTACTAATTAAATGAAATTGAAACGCTAATAAAAGTTTAAACCATCAAATTACACACAACATAGAGTATAAAACTACCAATCAAAACTACACGTTAGCTTTCTAAATCTAAAATAAATAATATGTAAGGATAAAACATTTAAACATGCGACAGATTTCTTTTATTCAATAACATCGTCGAAACCTTTTTAGTAAAAGGAGAATTATATGGTACATTTTTGCACTAAAGGGGAGGAGGTTTCAGGGTAATTGTTAGGAGTTTATAATAATATCTTTATATAAAAGCAAATATTTGTAAATAAATAGCTAAAAATCGTTTTGTAACTAAATGGCAGGCAAGTCTTTTCGTTTTATTAACTAACGTGATCATCAACATCCAATATCCGCTCCCTTTGCGAGCATTATAAGGATTCCATAAATTAGGTAATACTTCGCTTTATTTTATTTACTGGGCGTTGTTTCACTGTTTAAATCGCCTTTTTATTTCTTTATTTTTTTATTATTTAACGCCCATAGGGCTTTTACATAAAACAGATTTTTAAGTGTTTGCCAAACACAGTAAGGTGGGCCAAAATTGGAAAATAAAAAACGAAAAAGAAAAGACATACGAATATTCAATTTTGGCAAAGAAAACTCATAGCTATGAAAAAAATACAATTGATAATTAATTGGAGCAAGGTACAAATGTTCATTAAAAAATACCAATTAAATAATAATACAAGACCGTTACTAATAAATAGCAACTTTTATCATGAAAACCGTCCATAAACATTTTAAACCGTCAACTGTTTATAGATTTAGTTAACAATATATAGCACTTTATCAATCTTGTCCAATGTTAATGTTTCCCTTACCGGAAAAAGATAATAATCGACAATGCGACATATCCAAAATAACCGTAGCAAAACGAGTTTAAATTTTACGCGATTGGAGATTTAAACCCTAAACTAGCTTTGTTTTCAATTTATTCTGTCTTCATTGTGTACGGGTTAACTTGGACCATAAAAATTAAACGCATCACACTAACCCAACTTTTTTTTTAAATTAATATATTTTGACGATTCATAAGTTAAAAAAAAAAAAAGATTGAAAGGATTTTTTTTAAATAGTAACAAAACTTCAAGGAGCATCCTTAGATAAAATACATATATTTTTTTATGTTGTAGAAAAAGGTTTATTCGAGATAATATTTATCATTGATTAACTAGAGAAGCGCAAAAATATAGATAAATTATTGCGAGGTCATTCACAGCACGTGATGTTCCACTGCAGTACCCTACGCACCATTGGATGTGGATAAGGAAATGTAGTAGAAGCATTATTATAGGATTTCAGACCGACAGAATTTGCTAGGGTGTAGATCTACATTTATGACCAAAAAAATTATGCTGTATATTGTCCAAATTGAATTTTGCATACCAGCTTAGGGTTAAAACACTTAGTGTGTTGGTAAAATGTCTGTGTATTGGATCACGTCCCACACCTCGGACAGAAATCAGTATGCTAAAACATTTTTTCGCTCTACAAGTGCTGAATACAGAAAATGTCATTTTACTGCCGGACTTAAACAATAACAACACGAAACTGTCTCGTCGCGCGTCGGTCGGCTCGATCACATTTTTTCAGCGCTAATGTATTGAGATTTTTATGAATCATTCATTCCCCGAACTATAGATGTTCTGATACTGACTCAACACTTGATTTTATAGTAGTTGAAAAAACAACGATAATGCAATATTATTTTACTACGTTCTAGATTTAATTTTTTGACGTGATAACGTCTAATAAATCGATGAACGCCGGCTGCACACACGAAAAGCAATGTAAACATATTTAGGTGTCTACGTCTTATATTCCTATTCATGAAAGAGTATATTTAATTTATATTAAATTATAACTTCTGATATCCGCAACTCGAAATCGCACACTTTGGAATTTCAATCTTTATCAAGGTTTTATATTGCGGATTCATTTAATTATTTACGAATATGTGAATTACATGCGTTTACGATAGAGTTGTAAAATAATATACGGAAAAGTAATGCACAAAGATTTCTGTGAACAAAACACACGTCTTGTAGGTAATTATTATTTTAATTGATTATGTGTCCTTTTTTTAATAAGCAAATTTATAAAATCAAACATAACTTCCAAATCAACTATAATTTTTTTTTTTGTTTAATTGACTAATAACTAACTAACTAACTAACCATCACGCCATTTCCCAATTGTATTTCACAATTGTAACAAAAAGAGATATATTATGATGTATTTCTTTACAGCGTAAACTATTTGTAAATAAACAAGTAATAAATGCGGAAATAATAATGCACGAAAATTCCCCACAATATAACACAGCACTCTTTGAAATGAAGTATTAACCACGGCATGGTATAATTTTCGTTTGTATTCAATTAAATGAGAACTGTCTCAATTAATATTCCGATTATCCTCTTAAATGATAATTCGCTTCACTATGCCGAGATAATCCTTTAATACGAACAGCATAGAAAAAGAATGTTATTCAACAATAAATAAAAATATAAGTAAAACAAATCAAATTAAACCAAAGGGTTTTTGAGCTGTGGTAAAAATCCAAGATTTAACACGAGCAATCGATTAATAGGAATTGATTTACTTGCATTCTATTGACAAACTACTGGCAATTTGTAATAAATGCGTTATATTGATTATTTTAGGGAAAAGGAAAAAAAAAAAAAAAAAGTTTATAATGTACAAAACACAGGTTTTTTTAAACCCTTTATAGGACGGGACCATTTTTTTGCATTTTTAATGAAAACTTTATTAAAGCCGATTAAGTCTATGGAGTAAGGATAAACTATTTTTAAAAAATCCTTATGATTTGTTATAAGCTCCAGAGGGAGGTCAATTAAAATGCTACCTAACGTTTAGGAAACGGCAAACATATCTACCACTTATTACTTGTTGTTGAGATTATCTACTGACATTTCTTGGTGGAATTGCATTTTAATAAATAAAACACCCTAATATTAAGGTGTTTTATTTATTATTATTTGTTGGTAAAATTGAATTGTTTCTCAAGATAACTACTAAATAAACAAACCAAATATAGTTGATTATTGAAAATCACATTGAAAAATACAAAAAAATGAATATACAAAACGTATAACTACATAATATGTTGTGAATAAAATAAAACTTGAATGGTATAACTGCATATAAGGATGCTACGGTTTTTTTGTGCTGCAATATGCACACCCTCACCACGTACCGGTATAATATGGTTGCCAGGATTAACATTTCTAATGGAAATTTTTTTCTTTCTCGCCCTGTTGATTTTTTCATCACACCTTGCATTTTTGGTACTTTGGATAGCTATATTCCACTGAATCCCCCAATTAATTCGTCGGCAAGCAAGCTTCTAAAATTTAAATGAGACATCGGTTTTTCATTATTTACTTTCATGGTTTCTCGATATAAAATGTAGCTATTAACAATAGTGGCCTCGATGAAATAATAAAACATTTCATCTACCATCGTCTACATAGACTTCCATTATATATATAATATTCACATTCCTTTTCTGTCAATGGTCGCCTGCCATGTTCTCAAAGGGTGTTAAAATTAATAAAAAATGTATTCAACATAATTTGAACTCAAATAAATACTATTGAAACGTAAATAAAATCCTATAAAGCAACAAAAAAAAAAATCAAGATATTTTGGGGTTATTTTCTGATTTTATTATCTAACAACATGTCAGCCCTATGTTCCTGCAGATCAAATTTAGTTTTAAAATATTAAAAATATCTATTACTATAGAAAAATTATAATGTTACAATAAAATACGTGATTTAATATTAGAAACCATATAATCTGTCAAATTTGACACATGGGTTAACATTTTAAACAAAATATTTGAAACTACGAGCATTAAATATATTTTTAGAATTTAATACTATTCTATGATCATTAAAAAATATATATCTTACCCGTTTTCACCCTGAAGACGGTTTGGAATCAAAAAAAACCAGAGAGACAAGTCGAGACACGTCCAAACAACGCAAAGTTCCGCGCGGGGATGATCGGTGGCATTGATTTATAATACACTTGTAGAGTCAATTATTTAGAAAAAGCAATGACACGAAGATTCCGCAAATCAATACACTGACACGGGTCGACTGCCGGCAAGCACCCGCCCACACACCGCAAAAGGTATGGGCTATTTATTATAGGGTTATTATAGGGTTACAGTTACAGTATACAATACTAACCGTTCCTACGAGGAGCGTTCATGAATTTTACCATGCATCTAAAATGACATTTTTTTCTTGTGGACGGGCTGTTGGCTATTATTTAAGAAGAAAACTTTCTTTGAATAATAATTATTTTAGGCTATGTAAACAAATATAAATAAACACTTACATGTGGAAAGTTACACCATCCTTTTTGTTAATTTTATCCGTACGGTTTTTACACGGTTTCACTTCACAGGAAGGCATTTCGGAATGTTTTCTGAACGTCCGGCTCGGCTGGCGGTTAAAGAAATACTGAATACGCGTCTGGCGGAGTTGGAGGTTTTGACGGAGTTAAAGTGTCGTTCAGTTCAAATATAAGTGTATTAATAAATCAATGGTCGGTGGCAAATATAAGTGACACATATTTTGTTTTTGCGACCGCTCTCACCACCGCCACCGGTTTCAATTTGTCCCAAAAGTGTCATTTATATTGACCACTGTCTGTTTAGGTACCTAAAGAAACAAGTGCACACACAAAACTAATTTTTAACATGTTTCGGCGTTATTTCGTCTTATCTGATTTCTACTGTAATCTATCTTCCTAAAGCTCAGTGAAGAGGCTCTAGCCACCTGAGCTCGGGGTCACGGAGTCGCTCCTTCCACCGTGACACCTAGAGCCTAGAGCCTAGAGTCAACACGGCTGGATGCAAGTCAGTCCCAAGATAAACATCTTACCAATGTTCAATTGACATTCAACTTTTACCAAAGTTTACTTTTATTGCGATTACGATCATAATTACACGTTTATTCAAATTTAAATGTTGAGGGTTTGTCGAATGATACTAAGTAAATGTTATAATTATGTATTTACTTAATTCTTTCAAGGCTGTCGGTTTACATCTTAAATTAAATATGTTTATTTATTACAAACATATAAAAAAAAACATTATCCAATTTGGCGTTTTTGGTGCATTATTAATTTTCTCATGAAAAAATAACGGTATGATTTATGCGATTATGTCTGCAAATATTATGTGCTATGTTGCAGACGCTTATCTTTTTACATTTTAGCGATTATTAAAAAAACTAAAAACATCGTTTTTAAACCCCGTTTTTATCACGGAGAAAAATGATATGCTTAATTAATTTGTGGTTTTTTGTTATGTTTCGTTTTCGAAATAAATTTATAAGAAATTTAAATAAATTATTCTCTGTTTAACAATCTGTTACCCTCCGCTTTAAAGATATAAATAATGAAATATACACCTACTCCAGCATGGGATAAATCCAGATTTGTGTACAAGTATTTGAACACACCCAAAATGTTGTAATGTCTTCAGATTCCAAAATATACGTAAAAGTTAAGTTTCCTAAAGATTACTTGAACGACCGTGAAAATAAGTATTTCCATTCAATTACCAGCTGCTAATTTTAAATAGAACCGTAAATAATTTGAAGGCTTTAGCCATTACACGGCGTTTGTACCCAAACTTGGCTGCGTTAGTTCAAGATGTCGTTATTCCACCAATTCAGATCATTTATTCTTCAACGCGCATTTTTTACAATAAAAAAAAGGACAAGGAAGTTTCCGGGGCCCTATTATTTGACAAATTGGTCGATTCAATAAACATTTTGCAACTGAGTTATGATGTCAAATTTACATTTTTATTCAACAAAGCTTTCTAAACAGTTCATTAAAATTTTATGGAGTATAATAAATATTCTTCTATGATTTAACCCTTTGTATTGTTTTGTAGCAGATATCTGTATAGTGCATCCTCTACTCCATTCCTTATTGTTCTTGTTCTTATAACAATTATTTAAAAAAAAAATTGAGATCTTGTCTTGTAAAGTCAAGGACTGATTTCAAAAACAGTATATTTTATTTTTGCACGAGAGAATGGTTTCTATGAAAATCTTAATATAACACTTTTTTAGACTAATCTCTTGTTTTTAAAATTACATCAGTTTACACGAAGATTTATTTTCTTACGATAGTAAATAAATAAATAATAAATAAATAGTAAATTAAAAAAATTAAAAAATAAATAAACCCGCTTTTGAAGCAAAACTTTGATACTATTCAAGACACGTTGTAAAATTAAACCATTGTTTATTTTCGTCTGCTTAACTTTCCAGAAGTTTTATTTAAAATTTATTGTATTTTCCCAAAATTCTTTAATAAAATTGTTCTCAGGAACTTAATGTATTCAGATCACGTAAAAAGATCAACTATTCTTACTCGAATCATGAAAGTTTAGCACTAACAGTATAAAACAAAATGGAGACATGTTTTATGATTTAAACGTCATTTTGTCGTGAATAATTCAGACTGTAATGTGCCACAAAATGCCCAGTTGCTTCTCATTCTTCCTACGTGTTTGTTCAGTAACCACTTTCCACGTTTCACAATGCAAAAACTTCTTGTAAACACTTTGAACTTACAACGCTCGTGAATAAATATTTGTAATTGTTTACTCTTTTCGACGAAGCTAAACCCGATTTGAAAAATACCATTAAACAGAAGAACTACACAGATTTGTTTTTTAACCAAATAGATGAAATCAAACAAAACATTCGTGTACAGATTTTAATACTGATTTATTAAATTTTAAGAAATTAAATAGGCCTGCAACGTTTTACTGACATTGTAAAAATCTCCATGTTAAAATAAGTAAAGTCAACCCATAAATATGTATAATATAGTAAAGTTACACTTATCCTAAATTAAATTCCAAATATTTAGTGTTTATACAAGACTTTCAGATTCTTATGAAATTATTCTATTTTTGATCAAATTTTCGCACGGTAGGCATTTCTCATTAGCGAAGTCAGTAATATGCTACCACTATAACTACTATCCCTTATCCGCACCCAATGGTGCATAGGGCACTGCATTAGTACATCGAGTGCTGTGAATCTAGGTATTTTTTACATGAAAGCAAAACGATCAGTCTTATTCTTCAGCACCATTCCAAGTCACTAACATACCCAAATCAAAATATCGTATGTTCTAAATAAAGTTTTACGATATCGCCCTTTTTCTGCATAACTCTGAATAAATGCTTTAAAATGTACCTATATATGTTTATATTATATGAATATTTTTTAAGGGAGATAATAAGCAGTTATTAGATTTGTACTAGCGTAATATTTAATTCCGAACATTCGATTATCCTAATTACCAAGTAGAAATCGATTATTTTATTGATACTATTGACTCATACATTAATCTGCTAAGTGTAAGGTCATTCTAATCTACCGAATCATCGCTGAAGAAACGAATTAAATCTGGCAATCGAATTAAACACTATCATCATAGAATCCTTGATTTATTTATGACGCACCTACATTTTGAAATTTTGCGTAGTTTAACAAAATTTATGTAATTTTTTACATAATAAAACTATTTTGGAAAAAAATAATCACCTCGAAAAAAATGTACTGAAATTCTTTTTAAAAAATTGTCAGTTATAAGAAATATGCTATATCCGCTCGCCATATGGAGCATTTGGATTCCACAAACTGCCTCCAAGCCAAGCGATCGGCTGCCAGTTCCCGCGTATCCTCCCAAGCAGGTCCACGTCTCGCAGCTCTGACGCAAACTGCCGACGGATTGTCAACAGTGGACGTCCAGGACGCTGAAAAATAGGCAAGCATGGTTAAGGCTCTCGGGAGGCATACGTAGTATATGGCCTAGCCAGCAGAACGCCTTCACCGGATGACAGTAGATATCAAGGTTTGCTGCATCCGTTGCCTCACCTCTGTGTTCCTTAAGTCAAATCACCGTAAATTTGATATTCTTCTAAGACACCTATTCTCAAAGCTCAGAAGTCTGCTATTTTGAGCCTTGGTTAGGTGTCATGATTCTCAGCCATACAGTAGAACTTTAAAAATTTGGTACGATTTAGTTTTTACACAGGAATTTTTGGTAGGATTAAATAAATTAGTTTTAATTTATTCTCCGGCATGTTTATCTTCAACATCTCGGAGATCATAGTTTTTAATACAAGGCGGCCTCCGTAGAGTAAATGCTAAGACGCTGGTCTCGAGGTTTCGAGGTTCCGGAGGTTGTACGGAGATTCCGGGTTCGATTCCCGCTGAGAACACAAGAATCAAAAGGGATTTTTCTCAAGCCTGGGAGTTTGTAACGTTGTTCCCCTCTGTTATTGGACGTCCTGGCCTGTTGAAGTGGGTCAAAAAATACATAAATATGTATTTTAACAAATCACTTTAATACGTTTTAAAAGTTAATAGAGCTTTTTAATTAATTTTTAAATTAGGGATGGTGATTGTTTATAGATGTTATGATGAATTCAAAATATTCCATAAATTACTTTTTTTACATAATTAAAACTTTGGTGGTTTCTTACAGTTTGAAGCAGATTCCATTTTGTAGTAATGTTTTTACAATGAACAAAATTATTTATTACAATAAGTTATATTAATAAATCGTTTGTAAAAAATATTATGGTTCAATCAGCAGGATTCATTAAAGTTGAAGAAGCTATTATCAACTAATTTTATGAAGGAGAAATATAATTAACGTTAAATCATCCTAATTCGGGTGGATTTTCTTGAGTGCAACGTGCAGTAGGTACTAGTTTACATATTATTTTGTGAGTCAAAATTACACAATATATTATTTAATATTCTTTGATAATACCGTGTCAAAACTCGGCAGAGTATATAGTGGATTAAAATAATCCTGCCGCGGAACTAGAATGCAAACTTGATTACGCTGGTATACGAATTTCGGCATTTTCCCATAAATTTACATGTAGGTAACACATCTTCACATTAGCATTAATTTGCCGGCGACATGCTGTAAGGTATTTATTATATACTTATATATTGTGGCAACATTCCACTGTACGTCACGTGTGGTCGATCCATGGACGGCTTGGCCAGAAAACAGCACAGGATCTTGGACTTGAAAATATCTCCATTTTAAACACATTGTATAGATATTGTCCAATACCGCGTAACTGATTATATTCTTTTTTTGAAGATTCACCAATAACGATTATGGATTTACGTTCACGTCATTTATTGTATAAAAATTGTTGAAAAAGTATTGAGAATATTCACATTATTGCATTTCATAGATACGTTAATTAAAATCGCAAAATTTTTGCTTCGCTTTTGGAATTTTTCCCATTAATCAAAGGGATTCTTCGATCTCAATGATTGTTTGTTTATGCTGAATTCGACCCAAGTAATTTTTAAGCTAAGATGTTCTCTAGAATTTTTTAACAATTTATGAAGTAAAAAGTTTTTTTTTTTAATTAGTTAAACGGAATTGCAGTATTATCGATGATATTTGTATTACAATTCATTTGTTACAATTATTTATAATAATAATGGTTATTTAATCGGTAGCCCTAGTATTTTTTTTTTGGTACCGAGATTTACCCCCATATCATCTCATTATCTTACTTATAGATATTGTGAAAACTTATACTTCATTATTTAGGAACATTCGTAATTAGGAAAACATACTATTTTCACTATTGTGATACTTTCCTTATCCGCACCCCAATGTTGCATATGGCATGCATTGGGTACACCAAGTGCAGGTTCTTGATCATTTTTATTCCATAGGTAGAGAGGTCAGTCTTTGACTTCAGTACCAGTGCAAGTTATCCACACATGAAATAGTATGTTTATTTTACAAGTTATCTTAAGTAAGCAAGGCATGAACTTCAGAATATGGTTTTACTGTTTGTTTTAAATGCTTTTAATGACTTCTTTTTATCCCAAAATGATAATCCGAGTGGTGTCAAACCTTTACTAAAAAGAACATCCAATTTGCATTGTTTCCTAGTCAGCAAAGGTTCGAGTCACGTAATTAAATAAACAACGTTAAAACGAGTTCCGTTCAAATGCATTAGATCAAAGATTGGTTCAATTTTCATTAATTTACTGTTAGTTTGGCGCAAACTACCGCATACCATTTTGTTGTATCTGGCTCCAGTTATACTAATTATACAGTTTACATATTATACACAGTAAGCCATAGCAATTTGGCTGACATAGGAAGAATGTGTATTTTTGGAAACATAATTTACTTTTTAGACATCCGAATCACTGGTGATCTGTGTTAACGCATGTTTAAATGTGTAATATGTTATAATCGCTGCTGAGAAAATTTTTGGTTGTGAAAATTTACAATTCAGCAAATTTGCATATAATATATTACTAAAATGAGTTTTTCTTACATCCTTGTTTGTAAACTTACAGCCCCCACAGACTAGAGACTTTCTATCGGGCGATAGTTCAGTCGGGCTTTTAATCAGTATGAAGATGTATGCAAGTGGGCGCCATACTACAACGATCCGGCTATCGGCCGATTGCTAAGTTTAAATAGGCCTTGTTTATAGGCCTTTAAACTATCCTATCGATAATAACTATCGGCCGATAGCTTAATCAGTAATGGCGCTCTTCCACGCGCGCACACTTGCCGAACGTTTACCCGGGCATGATAGCTCTCTCCTTTCGTAGTATTGCAAGCAATAATAACTTTGCTTTGACAATCCATGTTCGCATTCACTGCCCACCGCTTTCGCCGATTTCCTGATCGACCTGCAAAATAAACGTCGGAGGGACATTTGGGAGTCCGATATCCCAAGAGGCGACTCATCGAATGACAATAATACAGACCATTAGGTCTATCTTAAGTAGCCAATACTTAAACTATCGCCCATTAAAAATTTTCGAGTTGTATCGTTTCCCAGAAACTACTGCACTATAACATAACCAGGAAAACGGGAGAGTGGTCAGAAGAATATGATGGGAAGGAGTGCGCTTGAGTAGCGGGCGCCGCATTCAACAGTATGAAGGCCTGTCTGGATCATTCGTTATAATTTACTCGGTCAAAAAAAAAAAATGCCTTTTACTTATATAATCATTCAGTTGCATCACAAACCAGAATTCAGAGAATCTACATTCTGTTCGAATCGTGGCACCGTTTGTCTAATGTTAGTTACCCAAGACAGCAGACCATACTGATTTTTTTGAGGAATAGGTGACCTTACAAGATTTTAAGGTGACACGGTGGTTGACATTGGCCTAAGGAACACAGAAGGTTGAGGCAACGGACACAGCAAACCCATGTATCTACAGTCCATCCGGCGAAGGCGTTTCGGCTGCTAGTGCATATACTAACGTATGCCTCCCCGAATAGCGACACCATGTTTGAAGCTATTTTACAAAAATATTCTATTTCATCGACATGGTCAATATTGATATTTCAGAGCATTCAATTACATGAACGTTACTTGGAAGCGTAACATCCATCATCTTACCTGCATGTGATAAATTTGTGTCATCTTCTATGAACTTGGTGTTCCAATGCAGTGACCTATGCGCCTATGGATGAAGATTAGAGATATTTATAGGCTAGTGCAGTGCTAACCCTACAGCTAGAAGGTACGCGCATGAAGTTGAAGGCCTCCAGCTTATCACGTCACAAGAGCTGAGAACTGGCCCTACAACATGCAGAGAATAGTTGTGGTTTTACACCTCTTCCAATCTTATATCACATATACTTTAGAAAAACTCTCACAAATAGATCACCTAGGCGTAGACCTGTTCCTGGTATACAACCCTTAATGTTATGTGTTTTTGCACACTCGTTCTAGCTGCTCCACGACGCTCTTGACCTAAATGAGTAATAATTACATAATTAAATGATATTGACACATTTATACGGAAGATTAAGACAATTAATTATTAATACGATGGCTATATACAATGCTGATTTTGATTATAGTTATGCACTAGAGTATGATTGATTCTTCCATCTAATATTGTTTCCAACTACTGGTATTCCAGTTTTTATCGTGCTACTCAGGAATCATGAGATCATTATTCACTTTATTGTCCGTATGATTGATATGAAATAAACTAGGGGCCATAAAATTGTGGTTGCCTCTGACGTCAGTCGTGCAATTTACAAAGGTTTAAGACATTTTAGCGATTCCCTTAAACTGTCACTTCAACTGTCACTGTGTCAAAAATCCGGAATCGGATTTGTGACTCTGAAGTAGACATAATATTAAACATCTGTGAATCACAATGTATGTATTCTCAATATCTTTAGACAGGGGAATTTGTCGAATAAGTGGTGTTATTAAATTAACCCTAGGTAGCGTATATTTTTAGAAAAATTTGTATTTTGTGTATTCTGTTTTGAGGGTTTACAAGGTTACATTTTCTAATGTGGTGTGTGATCCGCAGTGCTGTACGAAGTGCAAGCGGCTTGGCAGGTTGTCACCGTTCGCGTCAGAAGCCTGCAGGGGGCGCCTTGTTGATCACGGGGGCTGAGGTGGTGGTATACTTACGGCTATGCGAAGCAAGTGCAGGGGGCGGCCGACTGAAGGACAGAATTCCAAGTTGCCTAGGTATGCAGTGATGATTCCTTATAAGTTCCTTGATACAAACACAACAGTACATTTTATTATAATTATTTGTCGACGAATAGAAAATCAATTCCTGTAGGATTGGTTGATTGTGTGTGAGTTCTTACTGAAAAGCTCATTCACAGTATGACTATCGTACGTGCGTGTTAAGCAACGTATTTAAACGTTTCTCACCATGGATGTTGTGAACGTTAATTCGCGTCACATGGTAACTATCGTTAAAGTTATCGATCGGGATTTTTAATTACCGCTTTAAATTTGAATATATGCACAAAACTGTAAGTAAAGTTAAAATGGAATTTAGTATTTATAGAGTTTTAGATTGTATAAGACTGCATAATTTTATTCTGCACATGGAATTTATTTGTCGTTTGATAATCCCATTTTACTGAAAAGCTAATAAACCGGTATATATTGTCAAAGTATGACATTCATTAGTATAGAGTAGGTATTGATACATCGGGTCCGTGTATATGAAAGTGGACATGTTACAGTTGTGATAATCGGTCAGGTGCTTAGGCACGTTTTAAGCAATGTAGCGTTAGTCGTCTGAAGTTTGTAGTACAGTAATGCTGTCCCCTCCCCCTTTTCCCTTAATCGTTTCCTAACACTTATCATTACAAAATTCATTGACCCTGACTGAACCACACGATAACCTTTCGGGTGAAATACTCTCTGCATGGGACCTCTGGCAGTTTGCTTCTTATTGACTGGGGTGTTACGTAAAGAATAATTGACTAATCCAACATAATGGATCGGGGGTATGAATACTTAACCTCACAACTGTTAATTTGGGCCGACTCGATGGAAATAATGACATTGTATTATACAAACTTTGAAAATGTAGATATTTAAATGATTTGCTCTTGTTACTGCTTCAAAGTATTAATAATCTATGTTCGATCGTTGAAACTATCAAATTGTTTTAAGTATACGAGTGGCTGGTCGAGTTACCCGTAGTAATGCACTATTTTACTGTTGACATAGATTCGACCAAATTACAGTGCTAACTCACCTATACGAAGAAAATGCTCGCACTGGCTAACAAGTTTACTATCTATTTATTGATGTTCTTCAAACACGAATCTAGTGATTTTAGGGAACTGTGTCTGGATGCCATCACCTACTGTGTAATCATTTAAAACGTCATGTAAAAACCTATGGCGTTAGAACAATAAATAAATAATAAATTCATACTTTTCAGTTTGTTTCCATTAAAATAGTTTGTTGGTGAACTAAGAGATACAAACATTCTGAATTTCATCTTTAACTCATCTCCTAAGTTCAAAGTTGTGTATTAATTCTAGATATAACTAGATTTCTGCGGGTCCCGACTATAAACTCTGTTTAGCATTTTTACGATTATGACGTTGCTGGGGAAATAAACAGTGATTAAAACGTGTCATTTGGTGTGCAAAGTATTGCGGTCTTAAAAATTTATATTTAAAATGTGCCCAGTACACATTCCACCATCCCACTTCTAATTTATGAAGGAATGTGATTCCTCTTGTTACGAATCTAAGTTGGTTTTTATATATATATATTATCATCTTTTTGCGTAAGTAATCGTTGTGAAAAAATGAAGTTAGGAAGCGTTTGCGTTGTACCGCTGCTCGTTTATTTTAGCTAACATTCTTAGTGACAATATATGTGATTCATTATGTTATTATAATGTGATCGGCGGGGGATTAGAAAGTAGGCGTAACTCAAAAAACAATACTGGTCGTTTTTATAATGAGTTTTGTGAAGGTTTTGTGATTATAGAAATGCTAATGTAAAAAATACTCGTACTAATTTCTCTGACTCCATATTGACTATTACTGAATTTTTTGCCCCATCTCTTACATTGCTTTTTCTTATTTAATGAAAGGTCACATTATTACTTTTTTTTAGAGCGTCATTAAATATTTAGATGGTGTAAAAAACTCAATTATACTTCCGTTAAAAAATATACGGTTATAAAATATCATCATCATTTCATTTCCGTAAAGAGTTCATGCTGGACAAAGGCCCCCCTGTCGCTGCGCTCACTCCTCCCAAAACGATCGTGTTTGTAACGTGAAAATTCTAAGTATAATAATAATCGAGAATAATGTTAATGTGAACAAATAGAAATAAGCGTTGTCACTTGGATTCAAAGTTTTGAGATATAAGTACAATTAAGAAAACTTACCTTTATCAAAAGTTGACATTCGAGGCACCATTAAACTCATCAGTAAATCAGATCACTTTCTGGTGGTTTTAGTTTACAGTATAACACTAGTAATATTCCTACAATCCTGCATCATAGCGCGTTCCTGCACCAGTGTCTTCTATTTTACTGCATGTGAGTATTCTCTAAAAAGTTTTATTTTGAAATGTTGGTATCCTTTATTCCGTTTCAATGGAAGCGGACTAAACATGCCGGATATGTTACATTTTCTGTGTTCTCTTATCGTTCTTGTATCCACATACTTCTATACAGAAATTAATTATTTACATACGTAGGCATTATAGCGCAGAATTGATAAAGGAAAATCATAAGAACAGAGCTTTAAAACTAATTTCCAGTGTTAATCGCGTGCCAGTTGTTCTTGGCCTGTGTTGATTTTAATATTTTTTTTTTATTTTTTTGTACTAAACTCGGCGGCTGCGCGGCGGCGTCATACATAGTCATATATAATTGCTGCGCATTTGTACCTTAAGTCCACATATTTATATAAACATTATAGTTTTATAATAAATATTAGATAACACCGATTACCAAAATCAATTAAATAGTTTAAAAATAACGTTTGTCTTTTTAATTGACATTAAATTGGCAATTGTAGAAATTTTCAAATTTTTTATCTTTAATAAAATTAACAATGGTTGGATATATTGTGTAAAGGTAGAATCATTCTTTCTATAAAGACCATTAACAATAACATAATCTACGTTATTTTTTATTTTTTTTAATTATTATTATTTCTCTTCCTCTTCTTTCTTGGTATAAATATATAAATCTATCCTGGTTTTTTTTATCATTTTTCGCTTTTGCCTCGTGAATACTGCTTGTATGAGTTAGTGAACACATTCATTGACTTTCACAGTATTACCACCAAACAGGCTATGCATGTGGTGGGATTTTTGTTTAATTTTTCCAATGTATTATATGTGTTTTTTATTGTATTTCTTTGTAAACAGAAAATTTTTCTTTTGTGATTTTTTTTTTTCTAAATTAAAAAATAAAATAAAACAGGTAGTAATTATAGGGTTAACAGTTACAAATAGATAAGTATGGAGTGAACAGGGAATTGTAACATTATGTATCTTATGACAGTATCCTTATACAAATAGACATACAACTGACGGCTAAACTATCACTGAAGCGTCTCCTTCAAAAAAAACAATTCTTTTTCGAGTATGATGGCTTTTCTCCGTTGTGGCTTTATTCTCTGATGTGGCTTTATCCCTAATGTGGGCTTAAAATCTCTATTTTGGATTTATCCGAATGTGGCTTTATCTCTGATTTGGCTTTATCCCTAATGTGGCTTTATCTCTGATTCGTGGCTTTATCTTTATTTTGGCTTTATCCGAATGGGGCTTTTCTCTGATGTTGCCTTTATCCACTTAATGTGGCATTTATCTTGATGGGGGCTTTATCTCTAATTTGGCTTTATCCCGAATGTGGCTTTATCTCTGAGGTGGCTTTATCTCTGATGTGGCTTTATCCCTAATGTGGCTTTATCTCTGATGTGGCTTTATCTCTAATTGGGCTTTATCCCGAATGTGGCTTTATCTTCTGATGTCGCTTTTGGCTATCAGGTACAGAATTAACTAAATGATTAATTTGGGGGTTTTTAATGTTTCTGGTAGTTCTTTATATTGAGGTTTTACTGGCGCCCAACCCCCCCCCCCCCCCCCCCCCCCACCCCCCCCCCCCCCAAAAATTCCAAACTTACCATGTTATTATGTAAATACTTATGATAATTATTATGGGCGTGCATTGTCTAACGCAAATCGCCTTGACTGAAGCTTCTGTTTTTATCTTATTTCAATTAAATACCAATAAAATTATTATTAGATTCGATCGGCGGCGGCGGCGGCGGCAAGAATTTAACATTTAGGAGGATGCGCTGTCACGTGACCGCGGCCGTTCCTGCATACAATCGTACTCCTTTATTTTATTCCGGAATGTAGCACCAGAACAATGATTTTTTAGATATCGACGAGAAACGCGTTTGCATCGTCGTATTTTTATTAAAAATAAATAGAATATTTAAAAAAAATAAAACAATACAAACACGCTTCAGGTCGATATCTAAATTATTGCTCTGGTGATTAATTTCAGGGAGCAAATCGAGATGCTTTATATTATCAATTTTTTCAATTGATTTATCTTTTATCTCGTTTCTGCAGCTGTCACTTAAACTGTTAATTTTCGTCATCCGTTTAAATCTCGACGTTAATTCCTACAGCTGGTCACACAGATTACACCCGCGCTGTGCAAGTGGGTACCTTGCAAGCCGTCGAACTCTCCAACGATCAATCTTTAAACGGAAAGAATAGCTGAATTATCTTTTTAGTCTTATAAATAAATCTAAAGTTTCCTAATACAGTCACTCTTCTTGTCAATGGTAATAATAGTAGGCTGTGGTTAATGGGTGGTAATCACTGCACTAAGAATTAGGCACTATACACTATTATTATAGGCACTAGGCATTTGGTACTTAGCACACAATGTATGTCACTGTGTCCTCTCGTACTTTTAGGAGATACAGTCTGATCTGTTGCTAATTAGATTTAACCCGTTCTTGCCCAAGAATTTACATCCAAAAAACTCAAGGTTACCGAATACGTTTTTTTTTCCGAATTTGGTTTTCGAAATCATTACAATTGTTATATTTTATATGTATACACTACTACTAATACTTTCCCTTATCCGTGCATAGGGCACTGCATTGGTACACCAAGTGCAGTGTGTCTTGATCATTTTATTACATGAAGGCAAGATGATCAGTCCTACGCTTCAGTACCAGCCCAAGATATCACTCATGAAATATTAATATGAAAATATCATGTAAATAAATATTTCATGTTGACCTCCTACGGGAATCGAACCCGCTACCTCAAGCACGGTAGCCAAATGCGCTACCACTACGCTACGAGGCGGACGTATATGTATACACATTACACAAAATTATGTCTATATTTGTAAATAAAAACCATTCTGGCAGTTTCATGCAATTTTCCTTAAATCTATTAATATTAAATGTTTTGACGTGATAACGTCTTATAAATCGATGAACGCCGGCTGCACACACGAAAAAGCATGACTCATTGTCACGTTCCGCCTGAGCCGAATGTGCAAGCGAGAGCGCGGAACAAGCGATAGAGAGGTACGATCGGCCTAAGCGTTCGGTTTGTGACGCATCTATCTCTCTTCCACTCCTTCGGCCGATTCGTCCGAGAAGAAGGGAGACAGCAGCAGCACACAAGCTACAAAGTGAAAGTGAAATTAACGAGTGCAAAAAATGATAATTTATGAAAAAAATGTAATTTTCAATTAACTCCTGCTTTGTATTTACAAAAATAATGATAATTCAGTAATAATAATTCATTCAATTCATAAAAGTATGCTATTTTTCATCAATGTTTTCTTTTGACGTTATCACGTAAAAATTATCGTCCGTAAACCGACTTTACAGTCAACCAAAAGTTTTTTTATATACGCAAGCCTGTAAAATTTTATTCGCATTGTTATTTGATGACTGTTGAAAAGGTTGTATAACCGACACATTGACGAAGAAAAAAAATTACTTCCTAACTGGGGGCGGGGGTTTAGGCCTTGTTTAGAAGGATATTATACATATTATGATGTAGTGTGTAGTATTGAGCAACTTTCAGTCTAAAATTTGTAACGAAAACGATAAACGGTGGATTTCTTGACTAATATAAATTCCAAGAAAAAGCATGGTTCCATGTGTTTTTCAGATATTGTAAACTGAAGTTTGCAAAGTGCACCTACTTAATACCCAATCTAAGCGAGGCCGTCGCTTTTTACGTAAAATAAATATGAATCAATAGTATTGTACGTTTTTGCAAACACAAAATCAAATATTTTTTTTGTGCGCAAAAAGGGTTAAAAATGATGTTCGGTAATGCCGTGACCTGTTTTAGTACATCAATCAGTTTACTAACCTGACTAGCCTACATAGTGCTGGCTGCTGGTAACTATTAACTATTGACTTACCAAACAATGCGAAGGCTAATTTGGATACAAATAATGAAATGTCTTTTATTTATCATTTCTTTCTCTTTATCAAAGCCAATCCCACATCGCTCAAGTATAATTACTTACAATGACAGGTAACTGAGATATAGTATGTGTATGTAGTGTAGGTAATGTGATGCATAGTAATTTATTGTTTTCGAAGATTACTACAGATGAAATTTACACTCAGTTGTGAAATCTTCTCTGATCCTATTGCATAATCCGTAGAAAGCCAAAATTGATTTATAAGTGACGTATGTAAGCAAATTTTATTAGATATATATTATATTATGTAGTAAAGTAGGTACTACAGATTATAAAAGTTACACAGTAGGTATATTCACAAATAAAGTCATCATAAAATATTTATATCATTTTTACTCGTTAGGTAGAGAATTTGACTATTTTGGGAGAAAAAAATTAAAAACATTATTCCGTAATGAACGAACGTCGAATAAAATCATCTTATAATTTTATTTTCTAAACATATCAATTCACTCACCAGAAAACCTAAAGATTCTAGATCCGGTAAAGCCTATCGTTAACTTTTTCTACGGATTTCCTTGAGACTTCAAAGTTTTGAAAGAAAACCAGTTTTTACTCGAATTCGAAGCCGAAATCTAGATTTACTTAACTTCAAAAACAATAAACACTATTCTCATTTCTGTCATCCGCTTTGTGTCGGTATTTCCCGCCATATTACCACATTA
Source organism: Micrasema minimum (assembly GCA_022494985.1). Classification (NCBI taxonomy): domain Eukaryota; kingdom Metazoa; phylum Arthropoda; class Insecta; order Trichoptera; family Brachycentridae; genus Micrasema; species Micrasema minimum. Next base: position 47,066 of record JAGVSP010001889.1, read on the forward strand.
TCACGGATCCATAAGTAGCGTGTTCAAATAGTTGGTCGTGTAAGAGTTGTCATTGGTCCGGACGCTGCTAGAAAACGAAATTTGGAGACGCGTGTTATTTGTAACATCGTGCGTGACGCTGCGCCTGTCACACTTCTCCGTGATGTAACATCACCATACGCCCTCGACATCTCTCCCTCTCTCACTTCCCCCCTGCATCATCACCTCACGCGCGCTGACATCTCTCCCTCTCTCACACCTCCCTCCTGCATCACCACCTCACGCGCGCTGACATCTATGTCAGCAGGCCTCGTACATCTCGATATCGATACAAAACTATAATTTGTTCATTTTCACAGGTCGCGCGCAAATACGCAGAAATAGTGTAAATAACATGATACGCAATCGCTACGAGAAGTGCGCCAGATTAAATAATTAATAGTGACATATTTGTGGATGTGAAAAATGATTTAGCGGTGCTGTTTTGACTGATTGAACTAATTGTGTTCGCAAGATGGTAAAGCGCAAATCGTTGACAGATGGTGTCGCGCGCGGTGCAGCGCCTCCTGGCGGGTCTGGCCCTGATAGGCGGGGCGCTGGGCAACTACAGTCTGCCCCTGGGCGCACCCTACCTGCAGCCAGCGCCTTTCCAGCCCTACCAGCGCGGCTACACCTCGCCCAGCTACCTGCCGCCCAGCCCCGACTACCGGGAGCCGGAGCGCCCCTACAGCCCGCCCTTCTACAGGGGGATCATCAACAACGATTACTACGAGCGCAACACCGCGGCGCCGCCAAGGGCCAACAGCCGCCCTTCTACAGGGGGAACATCAACAACGAATACTACGAGAGCAACACCGCGGCGCCGGCCAAGGAGGCCGGGTACCAAGACAATTACCCGCCCCCCGCGCCGGCCAAGCAGGCGGGGTACCAGGATGGGTACGCGGCCCCCGCGCCCAAGCAAGCTGGATACCAAGACAATTATTCCCCCCCCGCTCCGGGCAAGCAAACGGGCTATCAAGACGGCTACCCGGCCGCCCACCCGTCAAGCAGGCCGGGTACCAAGACGGGTACCCGGCGTCTGCGCCTCCGCCCCCGCCACCCGCGCAGCCGCCCTCGCCCCCGCAGGCTCGCGACTTCCCCGGCCGGCCGGGTACCTTCACGCGGGTGCAGGGGGGCCAGGGAAGGGCGCAGCTCCACGCCGTGCTGGACTATGATGATGACTACTACGAGGACGATACTGACTCTGGACAAGGAATCGGTGAGTGTAATATACATATTATTATTATGTTTTATGTAATTTCAGCCCTCGGCCTGCATTAGGAACGTCCATTAGTAACACTATATTTCAGCATAATCGGTACCTACCTGAAAAGTGAATCAAACATTACGAAAGGACGTTTATAAAACTTACCCTAGGATATTTGTATTAAAACACCTGAACACCTAACTAATAGAATCCTAATTACTTTTTTTAAATGTATGCGAAACATAAACGCAGATATGTCGACATTTACTCAACGTACCTACTTCAGTTTTTTAGTAGCTTATAAGTAAAGTAAGTCATTAATTATTATTTTAGAATATTTTCCCTCATTAATAGAGTACCCTACATATGTGTCTTATTCCTTATCATTTTTATATAACTCTCACTAAAGTATTGATCATGAAGGTGACGCATGACGCCAGCATTAAAACATCATTGATCCTTCACTTCAGGAAAGTGATATTAAATTTCACTCTCTACCGTCGCATGACGCGATGTGACGCGCCACATACAAAAACTGTCATTTTCAAACATCTGCACCAAACCGTCATACTTCTTCGCACCTCTATGAATTACGCTGGAGAAAAATTTTCCCTGGTGTCTACAAGTGACGCGTAAAAGGATGTTGATACCTATTATCTACAAGTCCTCGCCCCTGATCGCTGAAGGTCGGCCGAGGACTTTTATTTTAAAATAAATAGACGAATACAACGATGATTCAATTTACCTTGGAAAGATTCTACTCATTCAGTAGAGCAATTTGCATTCTGCAAATCTAAGCAATCCCGCGCGGATTCTCGAATCACGGCTGGGATCACCAATATATCAATTTCAAATTATCGATACAAGGTCGATAAACGCTTACATTATATATGTAGATAAATTTTTAATCCCTGCAATATTATTAGTATAGTAGCCTGGTGGAGAAGCGGTAGGGCGTTGGCGTTGGGCTGCCATTCATGAGGTCGAGGGTTCGTCTCCGTATAAGGTCTTTTGTTCGATTACCTATTATCACATAAAAAATATTTCATATGTGAAGCGTAAAACTGATGTACTGGGACTGAAGCGGTAAAATAAATAGACGTGAATACAACGATGATTCAATTGCACTTGGATTAAAGATTCTACTAAACTGTAAAGTAAACTAAAAATAACCAATCACTCCATTTCCGCTCCCCATATAGGCAGAGCAAGAGGATAGAACTGCATACCACTCTGTCCTGACAGACGTCCTTTGCTTCCTTTACATTCATACATCTTACTCTCATGATACATACGCACGATTATTCGAATCACCACTTTTAAGTACTTAACGGTCATCATGTCTTTCTCCAAAACACACTTGCATATATCAATTCACTCATTTATCGATAAAAGCCCTTTCAAGGTCGACATTTAAACGTATCATACATAGGTCTTACCACACATTCGCCTGAGAGATCGTATTCAGTCTACTTTCATCCTTCTTTTTATGTAGATTGGTTTTTGTACTAATTTTGCTTCTTTCGATAAGTTTCCTGCGATTTACATTAGTTTCCGTATGTCCTTATCCACATTAAAGTAGTATTATTATTATGTAACCACATTGCATTTACTATCGAGACGAGATCGTCTCTTCGTCAGGACAAGAACAAGAATGTCTCCTTACCCGGTCGTCCTCGCTCCTGTTTGCTGAAGCTGCTAAGGTCGGCCGAGGACCTTTAGATCAGGCTTAGAGCCAAATACAATGATGATCCAATTTACCTTGGAGCGTGTTTCGAACGTGCCATTTTTAAAGACGAGAATCTTTTCTTCTGTGAATAATGACTTAGCCATCAGTTAAGTGGCCTCGTGCTCTTAGTTTTACAAAGTGTTTACACTTGATAGGTAGTGTTACAGGAAGTTGTTGACAGTATCATGTCGAATCGAGAATATTCTAATGACTTGTAAGAATGTAAAGCTAAATGGATTTAACTAGAGTGTCAGTAAATGTTTTTTGTGTGTTTCCATTGAAGTTTACTGACTTTTTTTGGCTATTACTTGTTTCCAGAGATAACAGTCTCTTTTTTAGAACTTTGTACGTAATTTGGACTTGCCATGCGTTGCCAGCAGGAATGTCCAGGACATCAAAATTTTTTGACTTGTCAAATGGGCGTTCATTTTTCTTTCACTCATTCGCTCCACTTGAGCTCAAACCTTATTCGTAATGGGTTATATTTCTTAATTTTTTCGATAATTGCTTGATCTATACCCATGGTTCTGCTTTAATTTTGACATTATCCCAACAGAGTATCATACATAGTCTTACCACACATTATCCTGAGAGATCGCATTTCAACAGCATTCAGTCTACTTTCATCCTTCTTTTTCCAGTGGCCACGCTTCACTACCATACAATTGGTTGGTACCAGAACTCCGTTGTGTACTCTGCCAATTTTGCTTCTTTTCGATAAGTTCTTATTTGCCACGTATCGATTTCAAGGCAAAATTAACTCTGTTTCCGGCACTAAACTCTTCTCTCATGTCCTATTCCACATTAAAGTAGTATTATTATTATGTCAACCACATTGCATTATCAGATTTCGAGACGAAATCGTCTCTTCGTCAGGACAATACAAGAAATGCCACTTACCCGGTCGTCCAGCCAATGCTGAGGTGCTAAGGTCGGCCGATGGACCTTTAGATCAGGCTTTAGAGCCATCCACAATGATGATCAATTTACCTTGTCTCGTGTTTCGACGTGCCATTTTTAATAGACGAGAATCTTTTCTTCTGTGCATAATGACTTAGCCATCAGTTAAGTGGCCTCGTGCTCTTATCGTTAAAATACATGTTAACTTGATAGGAAGTGTTACTGGAAGTTGTTGTCAGTATCATGTCGAATCGAGAATATTCTATGACTTGTTGTATGTATATAAATGGATTTAACTAGAGTGTCAGTAAATTTTTTTGTGTGTTTCCATTGAAGTTTACTGATTTTTAATGGCATATTACTTGTTTCCTGAGATTACAGTCTCTTTTTTAGAACTTTGTACGTAATTTTGACTTCAATTGCGTTCCCAGCAGGAATGTCCTGGACATCAAAATTTTTTGACTTGTCAAATGGGCAAACATTTTTGGACTTTTGGTTGAGTTCTGTATCTTTAGCACACAGCCTTATTTGAATGGGTTATATAATAATAACAATTTGTAGACGAATTACTTGATTATACCCATGGTTGGGCTGATATCAGATATTAGTCATTTTCCCAACAGAGACGGAGAAACTCTGGAAACTAATGTGGATTATCTAGGCGTTTACTTGGGCTTATGACCTGTCATTGGCTGGGTTAAGTGGCCACTTGTTGTCAATAAAATTCCCCATTCCGCCCATCATCTTTAAATTGCTTAACCATGTTCTCAAAAAGATGTCATCAGCGTAGAAAAGTTCTGTAAAACGGAACGACGAAGAGGGATTTCAAATATTATAGTATTCCAAAATTTGTCATATATGGTTATAGATGATGGGCGAAATGGGGAATGTTGTAATATCGTCAAGTGCTAATACTTACAACCAGCCAATGACAGGTCATAAGCCTGTAAAATTTTTATCCACATTAGTTTACAGAGTTTCTCTGTCTCTGTTTGGATATATCACTAATATTAATATTATCTTGGTGCACTTGTTAAATTCAATTAAAAATTATTTATCGTAAAAATACATGTAACTATGAATAATTCTCAAGTTAATTAAATTTTTTAAAGTATGTAGTCAAATTGTATTATAAAATCGACTAATAATGCATGGTTTCTTGTGTTTTTTCAGGAGTGGGATTATTAATGGAGCGGAGACCACCGATTACTAAATATTTAATTACCATCTAAAAGCGTGATATAATATATTTTTTTTCACGTTTTTGTCGATTTTATGGTAGATGTCTTTTTTAAGTGTAACGAGCGGCTTAGACAAAAAGTAAAATAAATATTTTTGTTTCGATTTGAATAAATAAATCTAAAAATATTGTTTTTCAATTCATTTTCTTTTTATTTTTATACTACAAAACTAGTTTCGACACTACTGGTCATCCTCGGGATACTTATCAAAACCAAAAACTTAACAGTAGGAAATCCACATTATAATAAGTACCTAATAAGTGGGTGTGGCTACAACTGGGAGTAGTGGTAGGGGTATTTGGGGGGTGGGTAGATGAGTAGGGATGGGAAACTGATGTTAAAAATAGGGCTATTAGGCTAATTTAGATTCTATATTTTGTCTGTTTTAAAATTTTATTGCTTTTTTATTTCTAAAATTTATAAAATTATTGAGAATATTTTCCTCTAAAGAAGTAGTTTAATGTAAAATTTTTATCAAAAAACTAGTTTGCTAAGTGTATTAAAGTAGTAAAAAAATGTTGTGTGCAGTTTGTGCTAGAAGTGAAACCTTAATAAACACTAAGCTGAGAGATGAATGAGATGCAATTTCAGTATCAGTCGCAGTGGGATTTTTATAGGATTTATTTATTATAAAATATTGGTACCCAGATGATAATTTTTTTTCATTTTATTATTCTTGATCCATGTCTTCAATTTTCTACAAGTGATACGTCGGCGGCTTATGTTATACTAAAGTATGAGTTAAAAGTTTTTGTTTCGATTTTTTCAATATATCTGTGAAATAACGCGTCAAGGCGCCTTCCTCGGTCGTGCCTACTCTGGGACTCGTATATCCTCTTCAGATACATGAATAGAAAAATGGTTTTATTTAGCCTAGGACCCTCAAGTTCGGCGGATCCAAGTAGATTGTATCATGAGGAGATTTCTTGTATTCATTCTATATGTTTTGTCTCTTTTTAGTGTCCTTTTTCGTTTCATAGACCATAAACGATTCTAAAGTATTACGAAAGTGTATCAAAAAACCAAAGTTCTTTTTTTTTAAATTTATAGTTTGTGATTCGATAGCTATATGTTGTCTCGATACGTGTCGCTTTTTCGTTTCATAGAGTTTCAAATCACTCCCAACGATTCTAATGAAGTTTTCACTTCAAAAGATTTTTTGTTTTCAAGTATTGCATACATCCATAAAAAGTCGCAATCGTCTTTTATCCGCCCATTTCGTCTGCTTTGCCAGCAGATGGGAATTTTCTCGTTTCCTTTAGTCACGTTTGCGTTTCATTCACAGGAGACGTCGGAAGTGGAGGTCATATGTATTCTGAAGAATGGCACCGTCCTGTCGTGCCTCTCTACTCGTATCCCTGTCTTGAACAATGGATCTGTTTTTCGATTCGGTGAGTTTCATTGAGATCAAAAAACCATAAACTAGTATTACGAAAGTTTTTTTTTTGAAATTTATAAAGATACCGATTCAAAATGCAAATGAAATCATTTTTTTGGTGTATTCTTATTTTACGAACGACGAAAATCGATCGACATTTCAAAAAAATAAATACTTCATTCTAAAAGTGACGTAGTTTTTGAAGAAAAAAAAAAAACAAAACATTAAGGTAAAATTAATATTTTGATTTATTAAAAATATGCAAAGTATGTATTTTACGATATTTTCCAATGTAACTACGTTCTTAAAAAAATCCAGATTTTCAAAAACCCCTTTCTTTTAAAAAAAATTTTTTTTAAAAAAAAAAAAAATTTTTTTTTGGGGTTTTTAAAAAAAAACCCCTTTTTTTAAATTAAAAAAAAAAATTTTTATTGGGGGTTTTTTAAAAATTTTTTTTAAAAAAAAAAATTTTTTTTCCCCTTTTTTTTTTAAAATTTTTTTAAAGGGGAAATTTTTTTAAAAAAATTTGAAAAAAAAAAAAAGGGGGTTTTTTTTTTTAAAAAAGGGGGCAAATTCCTTTTTCCGGGGAAAAAAATTTTTTTTAAAAATTTTTTTTCCCCAAAAAATTAAAAACTCCTTTTTTTTTGGCCCTTCCCAAAAAAAATTTAAAAACCCCTTTTTTTAATTTTTTTTTAAAAAAAATTTTTTTTTTTTTTAAAAAAAAAATTTTAAAAAGGGGTTTTTTTAAAAAATTAATTTTTTTTTAAAAAAAAAAATTTTTTAAATTTTTTTAAAAAAAAAAAAAAGGAAAAAAAAAATTTCCCCAAAAAATTTTTTTTTTTTAAAAAATCCTTAAATTTTTTTTAAAAAAAAACCCTTTTTTTTTTTGGGGGGGTAAATTTTTCCAAAAATTTTTTTTTAAAAAAATTTTAAAAAAAATTTTTAAAAAAAATTTTAAAAAAAATTTTTTTAAAAAAGGGTTTAAAAAAACCCAAAAAAAATTTTTTTGGGGGAAAATTTTTTTTTTAAAAAAAAAAAAGGGAAAAAAATTTTTTTAAAAACCCCCCCCGGTTTTTTTTGGGGGGGTTTTTTAAAAATTTTAAATTTTTAAAATTTTTTTTTGGGGGGAAATTTTTTTTTAAAATTTTTTTTTATTTTTTTAAAAAGGGGGGTTTTGGGGGGGGCCTTTTCTTTTTAAAAAGGGGGCCTTTTAACCGGAAAAATTTTTTTTTTTGACCCCCGGGAAAAAAAGGGGGTTTTTTAAAATTTTTTTTTTTCAAATTTTTTAAAAAAAAAAAACCCCTTTTTTTTTTTTTCCCCCCCCCCCCCCAATATTTTTCCTTTCCCTTTTTTTTTAAATTTTTTGGGGGAAAAAAAATTTTTTTTTTAAAAAAAAAAATTTAAAAAATTTTTTTTTTTTTTAAAGGGAACCCCAAAAAAATTTTTTTAAAAAAAAAATTTTAAAATTTTTTTTTTAAAAAACGGGGGTTTTTAAAATTTTAAAAAATTTAAAAAAAATTTTTTTCCCTTTTTTAAGGGGGTTTTTTTTTTTTTTTTTTTTTTTTTTTTTGGGCCCCCTTTTTTTTTAAAAAAAAAAAAAAAACCCGAAAAAAAAAAAAAAAATTTTTTTTTTTTAAAAACCCCTTTTTTTTTAAAAGGGGGGGGGTTTTTTAAAAATTTTTTTGGGGTTTTTTTTTAAAATTTTAAAAATTTTAAAAAAGAGAAAAAGGGGGAAAAAAATTTTTTTATTTTTTAAAAAAAAACCCTTTTTTAAAAAATTTTTTTCCCAAAAAAAGGGTTTTTTAAAAATTTTTAAATTTTAATGGAAATTTTTTTTGGTTTTTTTTTTAAAAACCCCCAAAAAGGGAAAAAAATTTTTAAAAAAGGGCCCCCCGTTTTAAAAAAGGGGGGTTTAAACCCTTTTTTTTGGGAAAAAATTTAAAAAAAAAAAAAGGGTTTTTTTAAAAAAATTTAAAAAATTTAAAAAAAAACCAAAAAAAATTTTTTTGGGGGGAAATTTACCCAAAATTTTTTTTCCAAAAAAAAAAATTTGGTTTTTTTTTTTTTTTAAAAAAAAAATTTTTTTTTTAAAAATTTTCCTTTTTTTTAAAAAAAAAAAAATTTTTAAATAAAAAAAAAGAAAAAATTTTTTTTAATAATTTTAAAAAATTTTTTTTGGGGGGGGGAAATTTTTTTTAAATGTAAAAATTTTTTAAAAATTTCCAAAGTTCTTTTGGGGGAAAATGGGACTTTGCCTTTTTCAAACAATTGTTTGTTGAATTTTCCTGAGTTTCACGGGGGCCCAGTACTTTTATTTTATCTTCCGTTTAATGAAATTAAAAAAAGGTTCAAACATATAATCTTTTCTGTTTAACATTGGTAATGGGGATATTCGGTATTAATTATAAAAAGTATTCGATTTTAAGCAATGTAACTAGGTAACACACAGCTATTGTATATGTATTTATTTCTATTCTCACGTCGTAGAGCCCATTCGTATTATCTACTTTCAACCTTATTAAAATTTCATCGCGAATCCTAACCTTAATACACACTTTTAATTAAATTAAATCTGTTTGTATTAAATCATGCGGCGTAAACGGAGGAATTGGCGCACAATCATTTTAAGAATTTCTTTTTTTATAAATTTTGATATCGTCGTAGCTGAAAAATGCCCTGAAAAGAAGAAAAGCTGGCACAGAATTAAAACATATCCATATGTTTTAATCCAGAAATTCAGTTTGGTTTTTTAAGGAATTTGCAAAAACAGACTTTTTAAAAATAAAACTAGTTGCATGCAATAAATACTAGTAACAGGAAGAGCTCCCGCAGACTGCAGACTCTCTATCGCCCGATAGTTTTCCAGAGAACAATCGGCCGACTGCTCTCGAATGATTTGCTAGTTTATAAACGGCTTTTGAAGAGAGCGGTCGCAATGATATTTAACACAATATAGCCAAGAAAAGTTATTATTGCTTTTATGCAACGAAGGAGAAGGATTAAGAAGAGAAACCGAGAGTATTGGGTGCATCCCATCTGCTGTGATAGATTATTGAATGGAAAATTTTAATTTAAACTTAGCAATCAACCGATACCGGATCGATGTAGTATGCGCACTTGCATATATCTTTCATACTGATTAAAAGCCCGAAACTAACTATCGGCCGATAGAAAGTCCCTGTAGCCTGCGGGAAGCTCGAAAATGTACCGAGACCACCTTGTCTCACTGTCTCGGTACCTAAGGATCTATTGTAAATACGACAAATTTAACGTATCTTTTATAGAACGAACAAGTATGCAGCATTTATATACATTTATCCTTATTTATACCTTGAATTTAAAAACCTTCCTAGATTAAACTAACAAGCTACGCAAACCGCAGCGCGCAGGGATCATTTATATATTTTATAAACGTTCTATCCTCTCTGCCTACCCCTTCGGGAACACACGGGCTAACATTAAATTACAATTTGACATCTCAACAGAGACGAGAAGTTTGGAAGGGAATATAGATTTCTAGGCGTTAACAGGGTGGGTTAAGTGGCCCACTTGATGTATTACAATTCCCACAATTTTCCACATTTCTCTAGCCTAGGTATTTGATATTTATACATCTTGACCCTGTTGAGATTTCGAATTGTAATATTTGTTTTATTTCAATACGAGGAAAATCTTCAAAATAAGAAAACATAGCTAAAGAATGTTGTCTAAACAAAACAGTTTTTTTATCTTTGTTGTATGTTGTATGCATGTCGGAATTACTTACAATGCAACAAGTCTCTTTATATTGTAATTACTTTTTTCTTTTATAGAATGTAGGTACACAGATTAGACGTGGCCATTTGAAACAGCTGGTATAAAGTTGTTAAAAGGCAAATTGGTAGGGCTTAAAACTTTACACTTTGCTTTTGGTTAGACAACTTTGCGACAATTCGAAAAATATTTGCTAATTTTTCACATAAAATGATTACTAAGTAAGAGCATGATTTCAGTAAATTTTTAAGAACAATTTTTTTTATTTTTTCTAATTACATTATTCTAAAACAGTGTTAAAAATATAATCAGTTACAGAAAACTGGGGCTAAAAAGGACTAAATGCGTGTCCTGAAAAACTATGACTTTGAAGATAAGGCTCTTTGGCTCTCAGATACAAGGTTGTTTATCTCCTCAACCGTTTTTTTTTTTTTAAATTATTGTCGGTAATCGGTAATTTTTTTAAATATCGTTATCACGATTTCATGCCAAAACAGGTCATTGTTTAAGTTGGAAGCGTCTATTAATTTCAAGACATTTTAATCAAGTTTAGATATACGTAGCGCCTAAAAAACAGAAAAAAAACGTTGCCACTTCTCTGGTTCTACGCATCAGCTATTTATATTTAGTACGAGCATTTTTGTGCGCTTAGGAGACGGTTGCTTTTAAAGCATCCGTTTGCGGTCAAGCCCTGAAACAAGAAATAAACCTAAAAAACGTATCCATTACAGTGACTATTTCTTTTGTTTAATTGTTTATTTAATTATTTATTTCCGCACGCTTATAAAATTATTTACGTTGGTGTTATCACTTTTCCCATTTTACCGGGTTGAAAATTTAAATTAATTAATTAAACCGGCGCCATTTCAAAGCTATTAATTTTATTGTGCAAAAGTTGAATACAAACGCAAAGTTGTAAGGTTTCACTGTATTCATAGTTCGTGATACAATTTGGTAAAATTAATACCTATGTTATAACCTTTTAACGGTGACAAGACTATATACTGGTATTACATTCACCAAAGTCCTTGGTATTGCCATTGCACATATGGTTAGTATTCAACAGTAATAATATAAACATTGAAATTTTCGCTTGTATGCCGAAATTAACAAGATCAATTTAGGTACTTTTTTTTTTCCCGGGAATTCGGAAGTGTTCCATACAAATTTTTGTACGTTAATTAAATACAATAAAATGTTTTAAGTATTAGTAATAAAACATATTATCTATGCAATTTTGTTCAACACAATGCCTTATTATACAGTTATGGATCTTAATAATATGACCTTAATAAATTATTATATTTTACTAAAGTGCACATTATACGGGACAGAAAAACTGTTACAGTTTCTTGTGCAGTTTGCCTAACTGTCCCGTATAAAGCGAAAAACTGTAATGGAATATCGACGGTCGGCGCGACGTTTGGCTGACCTGAACAGTTTAAATAGATATTGATTATTTTGAATGCTACTAAAAACGTCCGTAAAACAAATAACATATTTACATTTTTAGCTATTATGAATTAATTTCCTTAATGTACCATGCGATAATAACTTACGATCGCGTTTACAAAATATACATATTTACAGACATGTTAAGTTGACGAGACTATTTCAAAGAGAACTACTGTCAAAATTGTATGTTCCATTTGTATTTTGCAGTGAAACACAAAGAGACTATAATATCTTCCACTATCTAATACATTTTAATCATTCTATTTTCCCTCTAACAAGTTGATATTGAGACTCAATTGTCTAAATCTGGACATGACAAGGGACGGAAGAAAATGGCTTTATATGAAAATTTATATCATTTGCATATTTTTGTCTTTTGACAGACTGTACAGTTTTTTCTGAACAAGAAACTATACGCATTTACATGTTCTTTTACTTTGAAAAGTTGTGACACAGACAATTTACTCACGATATTGTAATTATTAATATCATATATTATTGTACTATAAATAATCAATGAAATTTAAATTAATATTGCTTTATTGTAATAACTCTCTACGCGTTCTTTTGTTTAGCCAATGAATATAAGAGAATGGGATTCTTCCAGATAACATGAATATTCTTAAAAACGTTCTAAATATTTCAAGTATATTTTTACAATTCCAACAATATAAAACACAGTACTCAAAAATTTAGTTTTTTATTAATAAATTTATGTTTTTAAAAACACGAAAATACGAATGATTTTTAACGCCCGTTATTGGCTATGACGTCATACCCGTCCAACCGTGAAAGGCGTGAAATTCATTCCGTAGTAAGCGCCTATATTGCTGTGACGTCACACCGCATGCGCGCCAAATGGGAGGATTTTGCGAGCGATTTGAAAAAGCTTATTTCAAACCGCGCTAAAAAATTCATATGACATTGTAAAAATTTTAAAAAAAATCCCTTGATATTGTAATTTTTCAATAAATTTTTTGAAGTGCAAAATAGAAAATCGGAAATAACCCCATTAGTATAATAATAAATTAATACTTTTTAAAATACTAATAATTTTTTTATCATAAGGTTACTAATGATATTTTGTTACAATATGGGTTTGAAATGCCAAATTTCAATTTTTAAACTCAAAATCTCAAATTGACGTTTTTACAGATTCGCGACTTTGTTATTGGACCGACGATATAATGATTTTAGACTTCGAACAAGAATTTCAGAGAAGTGACATTCCATACTTAAAAAATACTACCGTGTCTGAGGTGTCTACCCACTACGTCACTCACTACGTCATCAATATAGCATCTACGTCATCAATAGGAATCTACGTCATCACTAGACATCTACGTCGGACGTTTCGAGTATTGGCATAAGTGCGGGAGTCTTTAGACGGTGGGATTTGACATAAGTGGTGCTATGAAATATACCCTAGGAAGCGAATAGTTTTAGAAAGTTTATATGGAAACGCCCCTTCTAGCGAATCCTTGTTCGATAGTTATAGACCAATACTTTGAAAATAAAAATCTGCGGAACATTGATTTATAATACACTTAGATCTGCCTTGCAGAGTAAATTATTTAGAAAAAATAATGATAACACAAGAAGATTCCGCACCTCAATACTTAACTTACACGGGTAGAACTATCAGAGCCCTTAAGCCGGCAAGCATCCGCCACACACATCGCAAAAGGTTATGGGCTATATATAGGGTTACAGTAACAGTATACAATACTAAACCGTTTCCTTACGAGAAGCGTTCATGAATTTTACCATGCATCAAAATGACTTTTTTTTCTTTGTGGAGGGCTGTTGGCTATTATTTAAAAAAGAAACTTTCTTTGAATATATAATTATTTAGGCTATGTAAACAATATTAAATAAACACTTACATGTGGAAAGTTACACCATCTTTTTTGTTAATTTATCCGTACTGTTTTTACAAGGTTTTACTACACAGGAAGGCATTTCGGAATGTTTTCTGAACGTCCGACTCTGCCGGCGGTTAAAGAAATACTGAATTACGCGGTCTGGCGGAGTTGGAGGTTTTGACGGAGTTGAAGTGTCATTCATTTTTTGGGTTCAGTTCAAATCTAAGTGTATTAATAAATCGATGCTGCGGAACAATACTATGTGATAACATCTATAAATATTTTTAGAATATTAAAGTTATATCAAAGTATTAAATGTTAACTATAAATTATAAATGTAACTCGTAAATTTTAATATGACATCATTCATATAAAAGGCGGCTGTGTCCGAACGTCAATTTTACGGAGTATTTTTTCTGCCTATTTATAATAGTTTATTATGCATTGTTTACATTTACAAAGTACTACAATAAAATACAGGCATTTAAAGTGATATAGTATAGACACGCCCCTTTATTAGATAATTCATGATATATAACTAAATCGAAATGAAAACTTTATACAAGGTGTTTAACTTTGACGCAATAAATTAAATTGGATGATCAAGTAGATCTTGGTAGGTTTTGTTGTTATTTCTGTCTTCTAAAAGGGAAGTATGTCCCTAGTTTTTATTTCATTCCCATGAAATGCAAAAGAGAAATAAATTAACCTTAAAATATGGCATAAATTTTTCACCTACATGATTTTTTAATATTTTTTTAAATGTTACACATATCATAGTAAAATCATTTACACCATGTATATATGATTTTATCATAATTCCGGAGGCTATGATAAATAATTCTTGTCCTGACCAAGAAATATAGTGACCATATCGATCATTATTAAACCACGGACTTTTTTATTTTGTTTTACTCATTCTTTTTAATTTACAACAAAGTGTTCTACAAAACTACTGCTATTATTATTATTACGGCAATAGTTTGTATTTTTATCCATATTTAGGTATGATGTTAGCTAATGAATAGTTAAAGATTTCTGGTCGTGTAACGCGCTGTTACATCACCATTACCAAAGGAGCTTTTACGAAAAGTTTTGCGTTGATTTTTCTAACTAACTAACTAACCATCACGCCATTTCCGTAGGGGTAGGAGAGAGGATAGAAGGCCATACCACTCTGTCCTGACAGACTTCCTTTGCTTCCTCTACATTCATACATCTTCTCATGCACATACGCCGATTATTCCGACTTTTCACATGACCACTTGACGTACTTGGTCATGCATTCCGCGGCTTCTACATCCAGGCACACTTGCATTTAAACTTCTTTTAGCCGTTTTTTCATCACCCATTCGCTCCACATGACCAAACCATCGTAAAATCCCTTTCTTAATTTTGTCGATAATGCTTATCTCAGCCTTGAACTCTGCTCTAATTTAGACATTTGTACACCTATCATACATAGTCTTACCACACTCTTGCCTGAGATATCGCATTTCAACAGCATTCAGTCTACTTTCATCCTTCTTTTTCCAACACCACGCTTCACTACCATACATAAGGGTTGGTACCCGAACTCGGTTGATTTTTCACATAAAATAATTTGATATTTGATAACTTGGACTGACGTACCTAGATTAATCATCTTGGCATCATGTGACAATCCATCATGATTCACTGTACTTGGTGTATTAATGCAGTATGCACTTGAACCATTGAACTATCGGTTGCCCTCGAACAAGAATTCACTAGAATTCACGTTTACATGATTTTTTTTTAAATATACGCTTCCTAGGGTTAATTTCATAACACCACTTATTGTCAAATTCCACCGCCTAAAGACTCCAGCACTTAGGCCAATACGCGAAAAGTGTGGCGTAGATGACTAGTTATGACGTAGTTGCCTATTGATGACGTAGTGAGTGACGTAGTGGGTAACTAGACACTAGACACGGTAATTTTTTTTCATGTATGGAATGTCACTTCTCTGAAATTCTTGTTCGAAGTCGGTTGCAGTTTGTACCATTGGGTGCGGATAAGGGATAGTGGCGTTACTGATCGTTTTATTTTTTTGATGACGTAATAAAAAAAAGTGCATACAGTCGAACACTAATACTGAGGGGGAATAACGAACCCACCATCCACCCGCAGCTGTTATAGAGTCCTGGGGGACTCTCTTTCAGCTGCACATAGAGGAAAAATATTCTACTATTTCATCTACTCTATGCAGTTTAGTGAGGGGGGAGGAGATATATATATATCCCCCCCCCCCTCTAAGGTTACCCCCCTCAGTATCTCCGTTCAATTTATTCAACAACAAAAAAATAACATTTACAAATATGTACATATAAAACAAAACAATGAAAAAAGTAACTTAAGTAATTTACACATAATACACGTATATACAAAAGAAATAATAACTAACAAAAGTAAGAAGACTTCCCAGTGGACGGAGAAAGAGAGGAAGGTCCATAGCACCAACCCCGCAAGGGGAGGACAGCACATACGCAGTAATACGAACACTAATACTATAAAAAATTCTTGCAAAATAATACTTACATTTTCTCTGCAAAAATGTATTAACTGGTAGGTACCTGCCATCAGTATATAATTTCGCACCTATAAAACGAAAGCGACCTAACTCAAACTATTAATTTTTCGGAAATGCTCAATAGAAGCAATACCATCATATTTGTTTTAAAATTATGTGCCTTTCTGTGTCAAAATAAAATATAAAATAAATACTTAATTATGTATAATGTTATTTTTTTAGTCTTTTGTGATGATATATAAGTACAACATTTTTTTTAATTTGGGTCGTTTTCATTCTAAAGGTGCGATTTGTAGTTATTAAGTTTCTCGTGTTTTTTTTTTAATTATTTTTTTTAATAAAACTTGTAAGTGAATTGGATTCTTTCAACAGACTAAAAACGAAAGTATCTCAAAATATCCAGCATTCTTTATGGACAGAGACAAATAAATAACATTAAATAAAATTAAATATTATTATAGGCTGTCTTTTTCAGCTTTGCGTCATTTCATATTAAACATTAACTTACATTTCGCTTTGAAGTAAATTCTTATGTCTTTGTAAAATAATATAAATAATTTGGTCTGTTGCAACAAATTGACTAAACTGGAGTATGAATACCGGTATGCGGCGATTTAATTAATATTACGATATCAGTAATTGAAATTCCGGTTAAACTTTATTAAGTTTTGGTCAATAATTAAACAAAAAAGCATAATGTATGGTTATTATGTAAACTTTAAAATAAAGCAAGTTTGCACTATATAAATCATTAAAGCGTATAAAAAATAATCCAAAAAATTTGTGGTAGGTACATAATATTAATGTTTTTATATATTGTATTGCTATATTAAACAATAAATGAAATAGGCCTGCCTGTATATTTGTATATGTATATTACATATTTTACTAAGTATTTTACCATGTTGAGTTTTATGCACACCAAGTTCTTATTTCTAGTATTTTTGAGCGCCTCGTGGTGTAAGCGTAAGACTACTCATCTTACCTGCATGTAATAGTAATTGTAAGTAACAGTAATAATAATTTATTAAGTGTAATGTGCATGAAAAAAATATAGTAGTGTGGCGAAATGGTATTTGGATGGTAAAATACCATCTCGTCAACTTTATTGAATGAGTTTAAGTATTGCATTAAATAAAAGATGTTACTTACGTATGCAGGTTGTTTTATTTAACAAAGGTAACTTAAACTATGTACACGTTATATTTAAAGCAATGATTGAGGAATTGATCACGAGATGTTCTGGAGTGTGTCGGATGCGGCCGGCGGCAGCGGGAGCCCAAGAGGAAGTGAAGTCTCTAGCTAGGCGCCTACCGGCGCCAACGCTAAGTTCCTAGTTTTCGGCTATCGAGATATGGGGTTGCCATATACCTCCCCCCCAGCCTCTGCGGTACCAGAGGAGGTCTGCCCGTCCACAGTCCAGTTCATCTGGTGATGTACAGTAGCAGTGTTGCATGTCCCTATAATCAGAAGTACAAAGTTCTGTAATATTTGAGTAAGAGGTACGTGGATGATAGGAATGATGTTATTAGATTATGCTGTACATAGGGTATGAGAAGGTTTAATATGAATATATTTTACGCGAGGGGATGTACTTAACTTGGCAAAGTGGAGCCTTGTAGTAATCCGGAAATCTCACGGTTCTACCAGATCTTGTTGTTGATCTACCATTCTCCTTCTCTGCTCTCGGCGCTGTTTGGGTAGTTGGTGGTCCATCAGGTTGGTTGGTGCTGTCCTCTACTGCGCTGAATGCAGGTTTTACCCTGTCTATTGACACGGTTTTCTGGGTGTCTTTCATTTTTATCATAAATTTTTTACCGTCTCTGGACAAAGACTTTGAATGGGCCATCGTAGGGTGGTTGCAGCGGTCTCTTGTACCCGTCCATTCTCACAAAGACGTGCGTGCATGTTTTGAGGTCTTTGTGAATGAATGTTTTTTGCGTACTTTTGTGGGTAGTACTGGTGGGTTTTATTGTGTTGAAGAAACTCTGCAGCTTTCTCAGGTAGTTTTCAGGCTCGTCTGGCGTAGACTTGATGAAGAAATCATATGGCATGCGTAGCGTGGTGCCATATGTGAGTTCAGCAGGTGAGTTGGTTGTTTCATCTCTAATTGCATTTCTCAGACCAAGTAGTATTAGTGGTAGAGCTTCTGTCCACTGACTTTCGGGATGTGCCATTATAGCTGCCTTCAATGTTCTATGCCAGCGCTCTACTATTCCGTTTGACTGTGGGTGGTACGCTGTCGTACGGATGTGGTTGATGCCCAGGCGTTTTGTTAGGTTTTTGAAGAGTAGCGATTCGAATTGACGTCCTTGGTCGGTAGTTATTGCATCTGGTACTCCGAAACGGGAAATCCAATGTTCCATGAGCGCACGGGCCACTGTCTCCGCTGTCATATCCTTTAGTGGGATTGCCTCTGGCCATTTAGTGAATCGGTCGATGATTGTGAGTAGGTATTGGTAGTCTCTGGATGGTGGCAAGGGTCCTACTAGATCGATGTTAATGTGCCCGAATCTCCTCTCAGGTGGTGGATACATTTGAAGTGGACTCTTTGTATGCTTTGTGACTTTTACCTTCTGGCACGTCGCGCAAGATTTGACAAACATTTTTACGTCCTTATCTACATGAGGCCAAATGAAGAGCTTTTTTACCATAGCTACTGTTGTTTTTGCACCTGGGTGAATAATATTGTGGACGTTTTCTATTATATCCCTTCTCATACTTTTGGGGATGAATGGTCTGATTCTTCCCGTGCTGATATCACACCAGATATCTTGTGAACATTCTGGTATTCGTAGTTGCTTCATTTCCAGCCCAGTAGGGTTTCTTTTATGTGTTTGAGGTCTTGGCATTCCTGTTGGAGAGTTGTGATTTTATTATAGTCAATGTTAGCTGTTACGTTCACCGTCTCGATCCTTGACAGTGCGTCGGCGACAACGTTCTCTTCGCCCGGTATGTGCTGTATGTCGTTTGTGAATTGGCTGATGAAGTCGAGTTGTCTCTCTTGTCTGGGTGATGACGACTGATGCCTTTTGTTGAGCGCGAAGGTGTGGTTTGTGATCTGTATAAATTGTACAATTTCTACCTTCTATATTCTGTCTGAAGTGCCTGATGGACTCGTAAATCGCTGTTAACTCTCTGTCATAAGTAGAGTATCTTGTCTGTGCACCGTTGAACTTTCTTGAGAAGTACGCTAGCGGTTTCCATGAGCCACCTTTCCACTGTTGCAGCGCTGCTCCCATGGCAATAAAAGTTTATGTCTTTTTTCCAAATTGGCATTTTGTTTACATTTATTACTAAGCCATAATCGTTTAATCTCGCGAACAAGGTTTCTAAATGGTGGCGGTGTTCTTGCTCGTTTTCTGATGCGATTAATATGTCGTCAATGTACGTAAAACAAAATTCCAAATCCCGAGTTATGCTGTTCATAAACCTTTGTAATGTCTGGGCTGCGTTGCATAATCCAAACTGCATTGATGTGAATTCAAACAGGCCGAATGGTGTTATTATAGCCGTCTTTGGGATGTCGTTTGTTTCAATTGGAATTTGGTGGTATGCCCTGGTTAGGTCAATCGATGAGAATATTTTTGCGCTATTTAACTTGTGCGCGAAGTCGTATATCTGAGGGATAGGATACTTGTCCGGTATTGTTTGTGCATTGAGCCGTCTGTAATCTCCGCATGGTCGCCACTCCCCGTTGGGTTTTTTTACCATATGTAATGGGCTGGACCAATTGCTCTTGGATGGGCGGCATACGCCTTGCTCGATCATGAAGTTAAATTCTTTTTTTGCCACCTCGAGCTGCGCTGGGTGCGAGTTCTTCTAGCTCGAGCTGTTGTCGGTTGTCCTTTTGTCTCGATAAAATGGTTGTGACGTTGTGTGTCGAGTCGTACCAGTGTTTGGGTTTGATGTGGTCTTTTGTGATGGCAGGAAAGTTGATTGCTGAGGATGATGTGTAAAATATATAAGCATTTCATTTGCGTTTATTGTTGATATTCCCGCATGAACGGTGTTGTTTGTCGGAAATCCTTGGATTGTTAGCTGTGTAGTTGTTATCCACTTAATTTGCCACTTTCTCAGGTAGGACTGTAATGTTGAAATGATGGAGGAAATCCGGCCCCTAATATGGGTTTTGAATAAACGTCTGCTGCGATAATGAATCTCCATTGAAATCTGAGGCGTAATTCCAAGGTTTTTTTATTCACACTGGTTTTCGATCCGAAGCTTTTGATCACTGTCCACATTCGCGCTGCGTACAATGTAAGTTGGCCGGTCTGCAGTTTTGCGTTGAATGGTCTAGTTTTTTAAGTATGTTCGACTTAGGATTCAATGACCGGATAGATCTCATGCGCCCGTGTCCATCGAGCAGTTTGAAGTCTTTGTTAACGTTATCCGTGATATACGAAGAGGCGGAGAATACTATCGGAAGAGATCTTTCGCAAGCCTCTACTGTTCTCGACCGATCTTCGGTTTCCCTGTGCCGTTCGTTTTGGTTATGCGCAGGGCTGTTGACACTTCCTGCCATCTATTACCAAATCTTCCGTTCCGGGAAAATAACAGTATGGACTATCCGTGTTGACGTTCTGTTGAAGGGGGACCTTGATGGCGAATCGATATTGATGTGTGAAACGGTGTCTGGTGTTGTTTCTGTTGCCGGATCGCGACCTCGGATATCTGAGCTGCTCACTACCGTTACTTTTAAATTTCAGTGCCTTGTAATCTCAGATTGTCAAGGTTTTTTAATTTGTCTCTGTTATGTTGCTATCTGCTTCTACAACATCGTTGGAGTCTGTCAGGTTATGTCTAATTTCGACCTCCAATTGTGAGTTAATTCCGGACCGGCACAAAGTCCTCTACTATCTTGTCGGCTGGTTGTGGCTAATGCGGTTAGGTCTGTCTCTGTTAGAGCTGATATAATAGCGCCTGAGCTTGTTGTGGGGTATTAGTCGTCTGTGTCCAGAGTGTTTTTATTATATTGCATTGTCGCTTAGCGGTCCGGTCCAGCGATGTTCCTTCATGTTAGCGGAGAAATAGAAAAGAAGTTCGCCTTGGTTTTCGCTGTCCTCCAGTTGTAATTTCCCCGTTAATATATTTTTGTGTGAGTCTTTTTTCTTCTGAGTAGTCAGTGATAGGCGAGTAATCAGTGAGTGAGGTCCTTTTCATGTTGTCATTACATTTGGTTGCTCTGGGTGGTTTGAGAGTGACTTTTGTCGCTTGGATACACGTAGGTGGGTCTCTGGGTCCTTTGCTGCGGGACTACGGAGTTAGTACTTTTGTGCTGTCTTTCGTTATTCCTATTTGTGGCGAATTGAGCCTCGGCCTGAGACATAACCAGGAGGGTTATGTTGTCTTCTCGCAACATGTTGGTAATCGATGATTTGGACCCTTTGGATTTCCTGGAAACATCGCATCTTCAGTCGCATCTCGTTCTTCTTTTACCGGATCATTTTTTTCTTGTTGGTCTTGGTTGTTAGGAGATTAGTATATTATGTTAGTCATATATGGTATCGGTACTCGTAAATGGATGATTAAGGAAGGGTGCTGAATCTGTTGGGATAAATTAAAGGAGTTTAATGTAAAGTTATAAATGTTTGCAAATCATTATTGACGCTAACAAATAATTAGGCGTCAGTTAATCCTTAATTACAGGTTAGGAAATAAGGCAAAAAGTAAATGTTTGTTCATATCGAAATAAAAAGAGGAAAATATATGATGATGATGGATTTGGAAAATACTGTTGATGAACGCTAAGTAGGCTGATGATTGACTCTAAGTTTGACAAGTGATATAATGGGGGACTACTCACCTGGAGTTCCCGCTGCCGCGTACCGTGGTCGTATATGTTGAATGTTTGTATAATATTAATATTTGTTTATGTTGTAGGAACCTATTGTTCGTAACCCTGTGATAGGCCCGAATGCCAAGTACAGATGAAATGTTTTAAAACGATCAAAATCGTAAAAAAAAAAAAAAGTTTTCGAGGTTATGCAATATGTCACAAATATTATAAGTTTTTTTTTTTTTACGTTATGCTAAGTTGGGCATAATTTTGCCGTGATGGTAGTCATTCGCGTACTTTGATCACGGGCGTGGAATGGTGACATGTGATATTGAATTTTGTGTGAAAGTTGGTGTAACCTACGTTTTTTTTTCAAAATTCGAGATTTTATTGGTAGCCTGCTAGGGTTGTTTTAAATTGTTGTTTCTATCACTTTATAAAAGTATTTTAAGTTTTAAGCGGTTTTAAAGCGCGTTATGGAGGTACCCACATTACCACATTAAGGTGGTTTCCAATATGCTATCCCGCGTGTTTTATATGCCGTTTTCGGGGGGGGGGGAAAAAACGGTCAAATTAAAAACGAACGAAGAAATTTTGTAATTGATGCGCGGAGGTAAACATGAAATTACTAACAATTTTAAAGTTGTATAAAAAGTGTGTGGTATATACTGAAAATGCAACAATACTTTTGTAATCATGAGAATTTCTCGCGGATAAAGAAAAACTTACTTGCGGGATTTTACGAGATGGGAAAAAAAAATGAGAGTTTACGTTAGCGTGTTTTAGATTGAATTTACTTCGGGGTCACCACTGTGGCGAAATGGTATTTGGGATGGTAAAATACCATCTCGTCAACTTTATTGAATGAGTTTAAGTATTGCATTAAATAAAAGATGTTACTTACGTATGCAGGTTGTTTTATTTAACAAAGGTAACTTAAACTATGTACACGTTATATTTAAAGCAATGATTGAGGAATTGATCACGAGATGTTCTGGAGTGTGTCGGATGGCGTGCGGCGGCAGCGGGAGCCCAAGAGGAAGTGAAGTCTCTAGCTAGGCGCCTACCGGCGCCAACGCTAAGTTCCTAGTTTTCGGCTATCGAGATTGGGGGTTGCCAAAGTTGTCTAGGTAAATTTATATAGTACTAAATAATATAATAATAAAAAAAATTTAAAAAATCGATTACAAAAATTCTAGTTAAAAACAAAGTATTAGTTACCTCGTACTTTCTTTCTCTAACTCAAGTATTAGCTCATACATTATGTCTTTAACTCAAGTATTACCTCATACTTTCTTTCTCTAACTCAAGTATTACCTCATACTATCTTTCTCTAACTCAAGTATTACTTCATACATTTTTTCTCTAACTCAAGTAATACCTCATACTTTATTTCTCTAACTCAAGTGTATTACACATACTTTCTTTCTCTAACTCATGTTATTGGGGGGTTTTTCATAATATTTCTTCTGTAAAATTGTTTTTGTCTTGTGCAAAAATAATAAAAACTTACCCCTCTATTTTCTCCATTACCTACTTTGTAACAATACTGCCATTTAACATATATTTTGTATTTCGTCTATGTCTTTCTCTCGTACTGTCTTTTTCCAACGCATTGTGTTTTGTTTTCTAATTTTTATTTGTAAAACTGTTTTTTATACTATTGTCGAGAAAAAGACGGTAACAGTCTGAAGAAGCCCGTAACAGGGTGAAAGCGCTAACTGAACAAATAAATAAAAGTGGAGGAGTACCAAGTAGTTTTATTTAGTTTTTATCAGTTGTGTAAAAAAAAAAAATCGAATCCCACCTTTAACTTCAGATTCACAGGAAACAAATAAACGTATCAAGATACACTGCATCTGTTGTACCAATGCAGTGCCCTATGCACCAGTTATATAAGGATATGCATTAGAGTAGTAGTAACGTAAACTCTTAAAAGAAGATTATCTGAAGTAATCGTAAGACTCATGGCAAGCATGTATTATGACCCAGAAAGAAGTTTAAAAAAGTTATGTGTAAATAATACCACTCTTTCCAGAGTATACTTGAATACAGTACTACTCTATAAATTTAATTAAATACTCTATTTTCTTACAAGGGCCATGTAGATTGTGATTTATATGATCTAGTTCAAATGTAGGTAGCCATCAGTTGCTTGTTCGTGACTTGGAAGTTTCGCAAACTTAACAGCTTTAATAAATCAGAGCAGTTAGTTATAAGGAAACCATTTGCAATAATAATTCTGCTAATAATAGTACTTATCAATTTGTTCATGGAAAGGTATGCCTACCGCATTACCGATCAACGGAATACTAAATTATTCCCATTTACTATAGAAACTAAACACCTACCTACGTATTAGTCATGGTATTTTATCTAACAGGGAAAAGGTATTTTATACTATTATTTATTTTCTTCAGCGGTACATAATAACTAGATAAAATTTTTTTTTTGGTGTTATGTATTTATTTTATTATCCGTTTTCAATAAGATGTCAGCCAACAATCTTGAAAATTCAATTTGTACTGCATTTTATATCTAAAAGTAATGAATCACATTTTAAAGTAATGTTTCGATAAATTGATTGGATCGAGAATGCGAAACTTATCACAACTTGTTTTAGCATAATATAAAAAAGTAAAATTTGATGTTGAATACGAAAAAATAATATAAACATGTTTTTCGCATTTTTTAAAAGATAATGAAAAATTTATGTAATCAGAATACACGCAATTTTAATTAAATCGTAGCCATCTGGCGATTTTTGTTATGTAAAAATGTAACATGCATTAAACATTCTTAATCAATTTGATCATGGATCATGTAAAACATTTTCATTAATTTATTAACACGTTACATTATTATTCATTTGAGTATTCGCGATTAATTTCGTTACATTGTAGCTCATTCCATTACGCGTAATTCTAATTGTATTCCACTTCATTAACTCAATGTACAAGTGAATAATCTAGACTATTTACATTTTACAACACAGTGCAAGCTGTACTAGAGATCTGACACTTACTTAACATTTTTATTAGCAGATACTTAGAACAATTATGCATTATTACGACCTATTAAAATTATTATAGTTTTTTAATAACATCTCAATTAAGTCAATTTCACAATGCATTAATATGTATGACGATCTCGGGTCTTCCATAATACGTTGGGAATTTTGAGACTGAAATTATAATATAAATAACTAAGGTTTTCCCCTACATGTAATGCCAATAATAATTAACAAAAACAAACACATCTCAATAAGGTATTTATAACCGTAGTATGGATCACAAGTTCTGATAGATTGTATTGTTCTTCTTGTCGCATCCGGGCTGTTAAAAATTATACATCCGTTTATCATTCAGGCGTTTAAAAAATTTTTATTTTTTTGAGATAGTTTTGAATTAACTTTGCAAGCAACCATTTACCATTTATTTTTAAGATACCTACGTGAATATATTAATTATCACTTATCATGGAAAAAATTTAATAGGTGCTATATATCATTTGTGGCTTTTAAAAAAATGGTTTTTCACGATACCTAATTTCAGGTACTCTCTCCCTCAATCTGCACCCAATGGTGCCATAGGGCACTGCATTGATACACAGGTTGCAGCGAATCTTGATATTTTTTTTACATGAAGGCAAGATGATCAGTCTTACGCTTCAGTGACAGTCCTAGATATCACATATGAAATATTTTTATGTAAAAAACATCGGGAATCGAAACCGCGACCTCGTGCATGGCAGCATAACGTGCCACCACTCATTAGAAGCCCATTCCTCATTCCAGCTTTGAACTATTTATTTATGGATGATTTATAAAGCGCTATTTTTCGCGAGAAATAGAATCGCCTCAAGAGCGCTGTGTACAATAAAGAGGCTAGACCACAACACGTTTTGCAGCTACCAAGCGCATGAACGGTTGGGGTTCTATTTCTAGTCTCCTACAGTTACAGACTTACATAATAAAATAAAATATTTTTAAAATAGTTTGTTAATTTACATAGATTAATATTGAAACTAGTAAATTATATAGGTAATATTACACAAAGGTATAGAACAAAGGTGATAGTTACAAGTTTTAATGCAGAATTAAAAAGTTGATGAAATTAGTTTTAAAAAGGCACTTGGACTTGAAGTTTAACTGTGTGGGAGACTAGACCACCATCTTGCAGCTACAAAGCGCATGGATGGTTTAAGAATCTAGCCCCCTTAGTGAGATCTAACTTGATTTTTAGTACCCTATAAGTAGTACTAAGCAAAATTTAACTTTCCGGAAGGTTGTACCACTACTCATCTTGCAGCTACAAAGCGCAATGGATGGTTTGGAACCAGCCTCCTTCACGGTTTTAACTTTGATTTTAGTACTCCAGGTATGATTGGCAGAATTGCAGCAGCCGAACTACGTAGTTTACAATTCAATCAATACGATTCATAAGATCTAAAAAAATATCGTTAGTTAAATTAAGAAATGAAATCTAAAACCTAGCAACTGTTCTTTCTCAGTAGCGCAGATAGATAAAATGTCTTAATCTGAAAAACAAATTACATATTTACCCAGAAAACATTGCGAAATCCTGCCGTATGTCCTTTGTGTTAAAAAAACGTTTCGTTATTATATTTGCGCCCATAACCGGTAGATAAATTATATGCATATACTTGCATATATAATATAATGCACAAATACATGGGATAAACGATCGCAGAGTCAGTCACGATCTGGATATGGTGCAACTCGTGCTTTATTTCTAACGCTGCTGCGATACAATAATGTGTCTATACACCAATTCTCTAATTTCTATTAAATTTATTGAACCCCAACTGCAGCGACTAAGCACTATTTATAGATATGCTATGTTTCGTAACCACGAATGCAAATAAAGAGCATTGCGACCAAATTTTGAAGAAAATTATTTTGCTGCGTGCGTATCAAAGAACATGAAATATTCACGTCGTACATAGGTTTGTCTGTTTAGAAAAATTAAATATAACAATCATATATAAATTTATTCCAAACGTTGAGGTGGGGAGTGCATGCCTCTAAAGGTTCATATAAAAAAACAAAATAAATACATTCAGAATAAAAATAATCCAAATAAAATTAAAAATGCATCTACTTAACTTTAAAAACAGAGGAAGATAATTATATTTTTAAAAATATATAGGTATTTTCAATTCTCGCATAGTACTACATATTGATACAAACAGTTGTATATTGCAAACTGATACTTTAAACCAGAGGTTCCCAAACTTTTTTGTGTCGTAGACCCTTTGCCATGTTTTTCGGTTTTTGGTAGACCCCCTACTTTACCTAATGATATTGATTTTTTGTAAATTTCTAACTGTAGGGAAGTTTAGTTTTTAAAAACTTAAAGCAAAAACACATGTTATGTTTATTTACATTTATTAATTAAATTTAAATTAAAAACTGCTGAAAATAAAATTTTGTATCTGTTATTATAAAAATAAACGGTACATTAAATAAACTAAGCCAATAAGTGTAGTTGTTTTTAATGATGACACTTTAAAAGGATGAAAATGATGCTTTAATAATAAATTATCAACATTTGGCGTCAAATTTTGTAAGGTTTAATCTTAAATCTCCTCGGTTAATGATCTCCAGTCTGTTTCTTTTTTTCGTTAGGAGATTGGTAACAGCGCTAAACCCCCTTTCCACTAGGTATGTTGTAAAAATTTCCTCGCTATATTCCGTAATACGGAATAAGTAATGGGTATGTTTTTTTGCAGCCAGAAGTGCTGGATATCCGTGCTTAAACTGAACCTTAAGTTCTTCGTTTGTACTTATTTCAGTCAGTTCCTCTTGTATTATGACATTCGTTTTTTTCTATGTCACCATATGTGGGTTAATTATCCACGGTGGTATTACCATAGTCATAAAAATCCTAAAACCTAGTTTCAAAATCTGAATAGAGGGCATTTAAAAATGGAATGTAAATAGGTACTATCAGTGTATGCTGAGATTCACTATCATGGACCCCATTATTTTCCTTTCATGGACCCCCAATTTTTTTTCTCGCTAACGTAGACCCCTTGCAGGTTGTCATAGACCCCTGGGGGTCGATATAGACCACTTTGGAAATCACTGCTTTAAACTGTAGATGTCGGGTGTATTTAGTGTTGGTCGACGCAACTTAAACCAAAAGTATCGCATGTTTTTAAAGTTTTACTACCGTTTAATTTATAGTCTGTCAATTTTGTGTTTTTATGAGTTGCTATTAATCACCTGTGTGTATATTGTGTATAAAGCATGGTAACAAAAAAAATATATTACTTGAATGTATGGTATTACTGCCACTCACGTGGTTTTTTATGGGAATGTTTAATGAAGTAAGAGAAAACATATAGTATAAATGCAATTTTTTTTTTTTTTTGATATCCCAACAGAGACAGAGAAACTCTGGAAACGAATGTGGATTATCTAGGCGTTTAAAGGGCTTATTACCTGTCATTTGGCTGGGTTAATTACAACATTCCTCATTCC
Organism: Micrasema minimum; assembly: GCA_022494985.1. Taxonomy (NCBI): domain Eukaryota; kingdom Metazoa; phylum Arthropoda; class Insecta; order Trichoptera; family Brachycentridae; genus Micrasema; species Micrasema minimum. Next base: position 75,450 of record JAGVSP010001889.1, read on the forward strand.
GCCCATCATCTGATGACCATATATGACAAATTTTTTGAAACTTCTATACACCGTGTCCCACGATGAGACCGCGAAACTCCAGAGGGTGATTATTCATGATATTTTCTGAAAATCTCTTATAAAGTTTTTAAAAAAACTCAATTTCTAATTTCTTAAAAAAATTATTAAAATATGAATATAAAATTTCACGCGTGTAATACCGTCAATTTTTGAACTGGCTCACACCACGTGACCTGCACCAATAAGCGCGAAGAAATCACATATTTAAGATTCAGATATGAAATTCGAATTTTAAATGTCCGTACAAGGCGTACAGAGCGGACCCCCACTCCTCCCCGCCCCCGCCACCCCGCCGCCGCCGCTAGCACTTCAAACAGAGCCAGTATTACACTCGTCGCTTTTTATGAATACTTTTTTTTATATAATAATTATTGGAAATGCCCGGATCAAAAAACTTTAAAAGGATTTTTTTCTCAGAATACCATGAACAATCACCCTCCGGAGTTTCGCGGTCTCATCGTGGGACACGGTGTATATTGAACTCGCGTTCGTAAGATAACATTACAAGCGATTTTCTCACTGGTGACATCTGTTGAGAAGTTTTTTAAGCATTTTTGGCAATCAATCTTTATTGGTGTAGGTAAAGGCTCATCCGAACTTAATTACTTACTAGAAGACGTCTGAAGATGTCTCTCCAATTTTTATTTGCTTTATATTTTAACCAGTAAATATTTTTAAAATTATTTTGAATGTGTACAAATACTTGTAGACAAATTACTGGATTATACCCATGCTGGGCTAATATCAGATAATATTAATATCAATAATATCTGATATTAGCCCAGCATGGGTATAATCCAGTAATTTGTCTACAAGTATTTGTACACATTCAAAATGTTGTCAAAAATATTGATTTATTTTCTTGGAAACTCAACAATAACACAAATTATGTAAATAGATACATTAATAAGAGTGTACAGATAAAACCAATGAAAGATCCTTCAGTAAACATTGATGTACCTACACCTACATGTACAATATTATACAATAACAGTACGTAATGTGTAAACGTGTGAGTGTGCGTGCATGTAAAAGTTAGGGTATTTATATGGGTGAGAGGTGAGAGTGTAGGTACATATTATTAACTAACTAACTAACCAACCATCACGCCATTTCCCCGAAGGGGTAGGCAGAGAGGATAGAACGCCATACCACTCTGTCCTGGCATACTTCTCTTGCTTCCTCCACATTCATACATCTTCTCATGCACGCACGTCGATTATTCCGACTTCTTACATGCCCACTTTCAAGCACTTGTTTTACTTGATCATGCCATGTCTTTCTCGGCCTTCCTCGACTTCTACATCCAGGCACAGTCGCATCATATATTTTTTTAGCCGTTCTTATATTTTAAATTAAATTTAAATTAAATTTAAACGCCTTACTGCAAACTTATCCAATATTGATCTAATATTTTATACTCTACGTTATAATATTTGGTGTACCGATGCAGTGCCCTATGCACCATTGGGGGCGTATAAGGGAAAGTAGTAGTACATAATTTACTACATGTTAAGTGTGTTCAAATACTTGTAGAAAAAAAACTGGATTTCACAGCCAATGCCAGGTTATAAGCCTTGTAAACATCCTCATTCCCTTCCAAACTTCTCGTATGTGTCGAGATGTCAAATTGTAATATAACATACTCTTCACATAGTTAGTTTTATAATAATAGACAGTCATCATCGTACCATATCCGCTCCCTATGTGGAGCATATGGAATCCACAAACTGCCTCCAGGCCAAGCGATCAGCTGCCAGCTCCCGTGCATCCTCCCAAGTCAAGTCCACGTCCCGCGGCTCTGACGCAAACTGCCGACGATTTGTCAACAGTGGACAACCAGGACGCCGAGAACCTGATGCCTTGTAAAACAGGCAAGCATGGTTAAGGCTCTTGGGAGGCATACGTAGTATATGGCAAAGCCAGCCAAAACGCCTTCTCCGGATGACAGTAGATACCAAGGGTTGCTGTGTCCGTTGCTTTACCTCTGTGTATCTTACAAAGTCAAACCACCGCACACCTAAAATCCTTCTAAGACGCCTATTTTCAAAACTCAGAAGTCTGCTATCTTGGGCCCTGGCTAGGTTAGGTTAGGTAATAGACAGTAAACAACTTAATCAACATGGCCGATTTCAGCAATATCTAATTATATATTTTTTTAAAATCTAAATTTAATTACTGTCCTTTTTTTTCAAATAACACTAATTTTGAGAACGCTGCAATCAATTAAATAAATAGATAAGTTAGTAATGGAAGAAGTAGCATTTTTTACGAATCCATTTATCACTGAGTACCTACCTCCATTCGTTTACTATCTGGGTCAAGAGTTTTGTTCAGCAGCGGCCGATCATTGTCAGGGCCATTATAACGCAACTCGACTCTTTTGGTAAAAACATTTTTTCCACGAATGAATTTGCATAACAACTAATACGCCATCTTACACTAATACATTAAATAATTTGCCAGCATTTCGTCATAGTAGATAGATACGTTTTTTTACAGATGTGGTTTACAAGATGCTTTGCGTTATATTACCACTCTCCCTTTTATTAGCGGTGTTTTTAAATTCATTATGTAACAAACATTGCATGCGATTCGTGATTTTGGAAATTTAGCAATTCGCTTTCAGCATGATTTGACGCTTTTTTCTAGTAAATTGGGTACTTACCTACACTTATCTAATATTCAGTAGACTTTTTTTACTATTGAAAAAGCAATATGTGCAAAGTGTGCACGATAGGGTATTTTGTGATTGGCTATTTTATCGGTTAATGTTACAACAAACATAAATTATACTTTAATTTATTTATCTTACATAACTGCCCGGAATCGACTGCCTTCACACTTACGCATCATTCAGAGCCCCAGTCAATTTCGATCGAAATTTAAGACGCATATTTTTAAAATCTCACTAACAAATTTCCAGGATGCGTAATTGCTATAGTCTGCTCAAGTTACAGATGCCAGGAGCTTAGATTAAACAATATTTAATTGTAAAGCGCCCTTGAGGTTATTTTTCATAAAAATGGCGCTATATAAGTTAGCCGATTATTATAACTATTATATCATTAGAATGTGATCCGTGATAGTTTTTCCAAAATATTGTTAAGAAAACAATAAATAAATAAATAAATAATAAATAACAAAAATTTAAATGAATATAGCCATACAATCTTATTAAATTAAATACCCACCTAACACTTTTAAACACACATGAAAAATCCTACGTTAAATATTTATTTATTTAAAATATTAATACTTTATATACATTCAATAACTGCTTTCGATGAAAAATTTACATGGACTTTTAAACGTAAAATATTTATTGTCTAACAAAAAACCAGTACATTTCTGATAGCTGGTGGAAAAAAACATAAAATTAATAACTTAAACATTTTATTTTTAATAAACTGAAGAGTCGTTTACAGCACTAATGGCTGACATACCCAAATTCACTATTTTGTGTTGAACGGGTGGTGGCCCAGTGGTACCGTCGCGATCTCCAGAGATCCTCGGTTTGAATCCCCAAGCCGCTAGGCTTTATAGGAAATAGTATTTACAAATTGTTGTGTGTGCAAATATCGTAGAATTGCATAGATTTCTCTTACATAGCTTATTTTAAAATACATACGCAAATATATAAATATATATATATATAAAGGGACTATATAATAACTGGCAGTGAGAACAAATTGTAACAGGTATTTTTTTAATTTTTTCTATGAAAAATAAATCTATGCAATCTTATGATATTTGCTCATATTTCAATTTGCTAATACTAATACTAATAAGTATTGAGTTATTTAAATAAATTTAGTTTCTGATAGATAGGTAGGTACTTGGATTTTGTTGTTTTTTGTTTATAACGACGAAATAGTTTGATAAGCGCTACAAAAATCTAAAAAATGTGCAATTTAATTATAGTTAGAACATAATATTATACCTACGTAATAATCTAGCGAATATCATAATATGATAATCTATTTACCTCTATTTTGTAATGTATCTAGGCAGTATCTACTTAATGTATCTCACGACTTTAGGAAGCTAAATTAAATTTGTTACGATTTTGAATGTCTCGAGGTCGTGCATAATGTTAATCTGGTACCTACTAAGATACATTTTTACTCTCACTGATATTTTATAGGCAAAAAATACAGACTATTACATCAAGTAAAAGTATTTTGTAAAGTGCTCATTACATCGATATAATTAATTGGTTTATAATTTTGTATCGAAATATACAATTAGCTTCAGCGTTAGTCCTATGTATCACATAACAAATATTTTATTGCATATAAAAATCACATTAAAATAAATATTTCATATTGACCCTGTCGGGAATCAGACCCGCGACCCTATGCACGGTAGCCCAACGCGCTATCCACGACACCGCAAAAAATTACTCGAGGCAGAACTTATGAATTGTCTTTAGTTACCAAAAATTCCTACTTACCCTAAAATATGCTACCCACCTACTTATGTGATGAAATAATTCATTAGGTATTGACAATCTGTTCAAGTATAATTTGTGTCTTTATACCGGTGATTCCGGGCAGTAAGTCTTGTATTTTATTTCGCATGAAATCAAAATCACATGACGTTAGTTTTACAAATAACGCGATATCAAGAACATTAAGAGTACACTCCATCACGTGACTCGCAGCCGCTTTCCCATACAAGCGTATTCCTCGATTTTCTCCCTGGAATGTAACATTAGAGCAATGATTTTTTCAGACTTTTTAGATATCAACCAGATGCGTGTTTGTATGGTCTAATTATTTAAATAATTTATTTATCTCCTTTAACAACAAAAAAAAAAAAAATCAGACAGAGCAAACGCGCATCTGGTCGATATCTAAAGCGTGTTAATTTATTTTATTTTACTCGGGATAAACAGAACAGGCTATAATAATTAAAACTTAACATGCCTGCCATCCAATTATATGTATCGCAGGTAGGAAACAGTTAAAAGAATCTACTTATGGTAAATAAATATTTGCCGCTTAAGTCTGTAAGTTTTTGAGTTTGCTCTTGTTAAATGGGGTATTAAACATAAAAAGCTATTAAATTGTCTCCAGCCAAAGTACGAATTCCAGGCCTTTTTCATTCATCCAAAAATGGTTCTTTCGACTTTGTTCGGCATTTTTTCGCACGCCAAGTATTTTCGACTGGTTCGGTTTCCCGTATTTTGGCCACCTTTGGGCTATATCTTCTACTTTCACTTCCCACGGTGCGCGGAGAGCCGATTCTCGAGTGACACGACAGCAAGATCGCCATAATATAATATGTGGAAATCATAATCACACATAGTTAAATATGTAATTATGCACACGCCAATAATTTACCACCTCGATATTTAATCGTTTTAAGAAGAAAAAAATTACTAGCTACTACTTCTACTACTTTCCCTTATCCGCACCCAATGGTGCATAGGGCACTGCATCGGTACACCAAGTGCAGTTATACTTGATCATTTTATTACATGAGGGTGAGATGATCAGTCATACACTTCAGCACGTATTAAATTAATCACATTAAAGTTGATTTAATTTATAAATAGATATATTTTTTATCTTTGTTCGAACGTGTTTTTTTTTCCGTTTCACAGATATTATTTTCTTAAAAATTTAATGAAAATCTGAAAATAGTATTGTACATACCTATCCGTATTTTTTAAAAATTGAGTAGATAGATCTTATTTATTTCCTATTTTTATATATAGCTTAATGTTATGCACACAGAGCTATGTAGGTATAATAAATGAACATTTATATTTCAAGGCAATTTATTATTATAGATAACAAAGCACTAAATCGAACCGGGTTGTGGTCTAGTGGTAGATTCGAGGACTCCAATTAGAATCTCTAGGTTCGAATCCCAAATTAACTTCTTTTATGCTATCTGTATATTTTGTTTATTTTTCCCAAAATTGCTTATTTGGTATATCTTAAGAACTATATGTTTCTTTTAAAAAAAAAATGCATTTACGTACACAATACAGGTCAAGAGTAAGGAAACAAGTATTTGAAATGTTTTATGTTATGTATAATATTTTGTTTTTTTTCTTTTTTCAATAAAATTGCTTTTTATGCATGTTCTATATTAGTTTTTAAACCATGCATTTACGTACACTAGAATTACATTATCTAGACAGGACTAGTAAACCACTATTATACTTATTAAGCAGAAAGAAAACATATAAATCAATTGTGTATTTTTAGTCTGAACATGTAAAGAATATGAACTGGTATTGCATATATGAATCAGTATGTTTCTGGTTTTGTATAAATTCGTATATTGTATGCTGAGTAGAAACACTGGGTATGAAATATCTTATTAAATATACTGAAGAATACCACCCTCATCCCATAACCATCAACAACTCACTAAATATATAACAAAATGTAAACATCTTTCTTGTATGATGTCATAGTATGCTGCTGGCATCAAGTCGAGTCGGTACAACCTTTAGATAAACCTCAGAATTTAAATGTATGATAATTTTCTTTACAAACCACTGCATTGCCGACTGTTGAGGTTCCTTGAACCATATGGATTTAAATATTATTGTTTCATTTATTTTAAACGTAGTGAATAAAAGATCAATAGTTTGCACCGCTTCATGCTGAATAAGAGTAAAAATAATGAAGAAAAACATATATCTCAAGTGACTATCTAAATTACTCCTGGAATCAAATATTCATCCTGAAACTATAGAATTTAATTGAATATCTTAAATTTTAATATGAAATACTTAACTTAATATATGGTAATCAACTATTTAGGTATATTCATGGATGTAAAGGGGTTTGGAGGTAGAGGAGTCCCCTTTTACCAGTGGAAGGTTAGTGGAAACGCCGGTGATGTTGTAATGGTTTATTCAGTTAACAAGGATGAGTGTTGCGTGTCGGATGATGAGTGCGTGGCAGTTCCGTAGCGATGCAGCGAAGTCGGCGGCTGGAACAACGTTGGTAGCGAAGCAACGTGGAGAGCAGACGATGCGGTCGGGCTTCCGTTGCTGGTGCCAGAGTGTGAATCCAGGGCGTGGTCCGAGGCTTCCATGACGGCGTCGTCTACGTCAGGCAAGACACGGCGTCCTTGGCTGCTGACGTGGACAGGCGACTCTCCGACTGAAGAGAGTAACTGCGTAGATGGTATAAGATGGTTGTGCTGCACTACTGTTCTGACCCTCGGTGCGGGTATTTATAGGACAGTAGTCCTTTGTTATTAGAGGTGTGGGGATAAACATTCGTGTGCAAAGCTATAATGACCGTTGAATTGCAGCGTCAGCTGATGGATTTTCTAGGAATTACCTACTCGTGTAGTAATACCTGACGCAGCTGAATTATATTTGCACTTTGGACGAATGGTCCCCACAGATGTTATCCATAATGTTTACTAAAGGGAGTATCCTGTTTATCTAGATCCACTCCCAAAAATGAAAACAACATACGGGCAAAGGTCCTACACATATCAGGGGCCCAAGTTGTTCAACATATTGCCAAAGGAGTACCAAAATCTTATATTTAAAAAGAGATTTTTTATTTATACATTGGATCCTGAAACCATGGTCACCATATAAAAATTCACTTAATATTAATGTCTATTAACCTATGATTACTGTGCTCAAGACTCAAGGTATTGCAACAATAATATTGTCATAATATATTTGAACATTATCTACCTACCATTTTTGTGGTAGTATTAGTGAGTGACATTGATTAAGTACGTGTGTAAATTAACATTGTTTAACTTGTTATATTTTTATAAATTATGTCGACAAAAAAAAAACATTAACCTGTAAAATGCTTTCCTAGGCACGGGGTCCCCCCACGAGGAATGCATTAAAAATAACAATATTTCAATGTACTAAAAATAAATTATAAAAATAAAGCCCACTAGGCACCGGGTTGCAGTCTAGTGGTAGAGCAGAGGACTCCAGATTCTCTAGGTTCAAATCCACTCCAACACAACTTGTTTTCTGCTTTCTCACACAGCTATTTCTGACTATCTGAAAGCAGCTCAGAAATTAAAATATTTCAGTGTATCATACGAACTCAAATATATTTTAACAGATATAAAAAAATAAAAAAAAAGTAATACTTTTTTAAAATTTATTTAATTGCATATAGTTTGAAAATGTCCTAGCAAGATGAAACGCGTCGCAGTATACTTTTGATACTACCTTTAGCTTTCATATTTACCCAACTGAGTAAACAGCCAGTTGCTCGATCACAGATCACTATCAACGCGGTAATAAGCGACGTGATAACGATTTCTTACCATGGATGTTTAACGTTTTCGCGATCACAATGGAACACGCGTTAAAAGTTATCGATCGGGTTAAACGAGCGCATCAAGTCGCGAGCCATTTCCCGAGATATATCTTCTTCGCACATATCTTCTTTCAATCTTTCTCGAGTGCCGTATTGCATTTAGCCGGCGTTCGGCAAGCCAAATATTGAGAAAAGCAGTCGACATAATAAACAACCGACACGCGCGTTGACTTTGTTGATTTGACGTTTGACGTTTGGCTTATTCGTTTGGTTTATTTATAAATTGTTCTATAAATTGTTCTATGGTGCTCGGCAACGCTCGGCAACGGCGAACGTGGTATGAACGAATGTTCATTGTGATCGGTCAAATGGTTAGCGTTAGCACGTGGTTAGCTCGTTTTTAACTACGTCGATAGTTATCTGTGATTGAGCTCCAGGGCTCGAATGTGGCGAGGATAATAGTATTACCTACCCACGATGGATAATTCAGGATTATTAATGCATCCTGCGGCTGTTATTGCAAGGATTCTCGATGTACTTACCTTCCTTATTAAATATGTTCTCACCAGAAGAATGTCGTTGGTCCTTGTATAGAGTCTGAATGTATCAATCGATAGGTAATGAAGTTATTATCAGGTATTTGCAAAATTAAGTTTAATAGAGTATTGGTTGCTACAGTAGGTAATATAGAAAATAGTATTTACTGACATAATATTACTTATTTATATTGTAAAAAAGAAACATTTGAGTTCTTATGATATAGGTACTTAAATATATATATTTTGTGCCAGAAGGCTGGAAACAGGCAGTTGTGCTAAAGTGGCATTCGAACCTAGAGATTCTAATCTAGACTACAAACCTGTTCAACCCGGTTTCTTCCTAACATTTCCAGTGAGTGGGAGTCTAAGAAACCTGAAATGGCCCTGATAAGAGCTGTTGTAGATAATGTCGATGGAGATGTCTTCAGTACGCGAATGTAGGCTCTAGAGACGGAAGGTCTCCAGCCAGCGGGGTACAATAGCCTTTACTGCACAAAGGTCAAAGTCGCGTGAGCCCACACTGCAATATTTGGGTATCGTGCACGGTGACCATTGAAAATTGGTTAATTTGAAAATAAATAAAATTGTAATGGAAAAGGAAAATAAATAAAGTGGATTAATAAAATAATAAAATGGTGAGTTGGTTAGATAGTTTTTTTTAAGAAATCTGAAAGATTACTTCCCTATGTGGAGCATATGGATTCCACAAACTGCCTCCAGGCCAAGCGATCGGCTGCCAGCTCCCGTGCATCCTCCCAGTAACTTAGTGCTGAGTGCTCTGATTGTTAGGGGATTTACCAGCTTCTGACATAAGCTGTCGTAAATTCCATATATCTTCTTACCCCGTAGGTACCTATATGATAGATTTTTTTTTATAAGTGCACATTCAAATAATTTTAGTATGATTTTTGTTATATGTATATATTTTAACGCAGAATATTTTTATTAATTTATTTCATTAAGACAAGATGCTCAATTTTACGCTTCAGCGCCAATCACGCCAATAAGAACTCAAATATATATATTTTTAAATAAAGTTTTTTTTTTTAAATAGATAAATATATTTTTTTTAAATACAAGGTATCACATAAAATATTGAATCTGAAAAACGTCTAGATTTAAATGCATATTACATACTGACCCGTCGAATATCGAACCCGTGTCTTCGCGTATTGTAGCCCAACGAGCTAACCACTACGCCATGAGGCGGACAAATCCCACAATGACTACTAAACTGCCACTCCTTTATGGGATTTGGGGATCCCCATACAAAAACTTTGATTGCAAGATATGACGAGACAAACAAGAATTACGAGACTTACCTACTAAACTAGTTGGCTCGACTCAAATCAATTTTATTATTTCAAAGTCATTTGAAAGGAAAACAATCTTTCGCCTTTTGTTAAACACCGGCGCACCTTTTATATTTTTAAGCCTTTTCCAACGAAATCAAGGACTGGATTTAATGGTTTTTTTTTTAAAGACTAATGATGTAACTGTGATTTATTTACTGCGTTTTTTAAAAACCAACACCAACCAAATATTATCGATGTTTTAATGATATATGGTGGGAAATGTTTCTATAGTTTTAAATTTCGAAAGTAATGAATATTTGAATATTTTTCTGTGAAAAATCAAAAAAAAATGAATTCAAAAGTACTTCCTCTTGAAACTAAATATTTTTATAAAACGGAGCTTAATAAATAAAACGGATTGACCGCATAAACGGTCTTTGATGCTGCTTTAAAAAAGCACCCGTTTCGATTTTTTAGGCGCTACTTACATCAAAACTTAGTTAAAATATATTTATTGGCGCTCATCCTACCATTATAATTGACGTGTTTTTGCGGGGAAATCGGAATTATGATATTTTAAAATTTAATTACGTACATAATAACTATTGCAAAAATAAAAAAATTAACATTTTTCGTACCTACCACCATACAAAAAACATTTTATTTTAAAAATGACGGTGATTATATTAAATAAATAATAAAGAGGTAGTAAAGGAAAATAGTACTTATACATGTTTTTGTATCAGGTATGATGGGGTTATTACTATATTTGATCTAACTAAATATTATGCAGATAGGAACATATTAAAAGCGTTGGATGTGGAGGCGAATAAATCATAATTATAGATTACCTTAATCGTTTTATTTCACTGTTACAGCTAAATAATTTTACCATTTACAAAATAACGTATCAAATATTTGTTAGAATAAATAATGTAGAAAAGGTAATAATATAATATAAAATATAGGTTAAATTTATTAATTCAATACTAACTTTTGTTGATATAAAGAGATAAATCATATTGTGAGATTCCTTTAGTATACTAAAACAAACAAAATTGTATTGAAATTGGAATATCGTAATAATAAAAAATTACTAAGTACATGAAAAAAAAAATGTGTGTGTTATGTGGTTCTGGGGGAAAAATGAAAAAGTAACATTTAATTCGTTGTACTAACTTACTTTAGATGGCCATATAACTCATTATGATGTGGTCTAAGCCTTCTCGACGATGACGATACACTATTTTTATCTGAATTTTCTGTTCCCCAGCAAATTCCTTTTCATGAGAAAAAATATTCTGGTTAAAATTGAGGGGATTGCAGTAGAATTCTTAGTAGCAAAATGCTTTTAGTCGCCTGATAAATTCGGCAGTGTTGTCTTGTTACTGATGTGCCGTTGCACTGAGAACATTTCACATTAGGGTAACGATGCCATAGAATTAATTGCTAATCCGCGCAATTTAAGAAAAAGTAATCTATTTTTGTCGCTGAAAAATACATAACTTTGGTTCTAAAATGAACTTTTCTGACTGTAATTTGTGGTATTTTACGTATTTTATGGTGTGCCTCACAGTGATTATAATTTTCTCAATAAGAAACTTTACCGTAAGGCAATAGCAATAAAAGTAAATGCATGATCTGACATCTATCAAAGAAATTTGCAAACATATTATTGCTACTTTGTCTACGAATATCCCAGTATTAGTACGAAATTTAGTAAATTTTTTTGTAAGAGATTTTTTTATTTTTTTATTAAATAAACTCGTCAATTATATGGGGCATATGACAAAGGCATTATATATGTAAGAAATATATTATTTTAAGAAATAGGTATTACACCACGAGGATAACGAACTACCGAATTTCTTCATCCCATGTGAGTCACCATGTTAAGAATAGTGGTGAATCAAAATTTCTGATAGCTAACCTGAACTAATCACGTGGTTGTATTAAGCGTAATAATATCATTCATTACTGATGGACCGATGTACGTAACTATTACATCAGACACCCTAGCACGAAATCCTAAACGAAAGACGAATTCGTCATTTCGGCGATATTTTGGTGAGATTTCATGTTGGTCATTCTAAATTAAATTAAATATAAGTTTTTTACAAGAAAAAAATCTACCGCGTTTAGTGATTTTCTCGCAAAGTTTTAGTATAAACTCATGAAATCGTGAAATTTCCGCCAAATTTACTGTATTTTTCGAGCGTAAACTTAAAAAGATACCTCAGACAAAGAATAAACTTTTATTCAATGCGAGTTTTTGCGATATTTAATGTGAAGCGCATATCGCAGTTTGAGAATTCAAGTATTCTAGGCATTGATTTATAATACACTTAGATTTGAACTGAACCCAAAAAATTAATGACACTTCAACTCCGTCAAAACCTCCGACTCCGCCAGACGCGTATTCAGTATTTCTTTAACGCCGGCAGAGTCGGACGTTCAGAAAACATTCTGAAATGCTTTCCTGTCTAGTGAAACCGTGTAAAAACCGTACGGATAAAATTAAGAAAAAAAATGGTGTAACTTTCCACATGTAAGTGTTTTTATTTATATTTGTTTACATAGCCTAAAAGAATTATTATTCAAAGAAAGTTTTTCTTCTTAAATAATAGCAAACAGCCCCGTCCACAAGAAAAAAAAGTCATTTTAGATGCATGGTAAAATTCATGAACGCTCCTCGTAAGGAACGGGTTAGTATTGTATACTGTTACTGTTACAGTCCATACCTTTTGTGGTGTGTGTTCGGATGCTTGGCGGCAGTCGAAGGGCTTGATAGGTCGACCCGTGTAAAAGTAAAAAGAAACATTTGAGTTCTTAAGATATACTCAAATATTTCTTTTTCGAGCTGCTTTCAAATAGTCGGAAATAACTGTGTCAGAAAGCAGGAAACAAGTTGTGCTGGAGTGGGATTCGAACCTAGAGATTCTAATCCGGAATCCCCGAATCTACCACTAGACCACAACCCGGTTCAAACCGTGTAAATCCGATTGAGGTGCGGATTCTTCGTGTCATTACTTTTTCTAAATATACTCTGCAAGGCAGATCTAAGTGTAATATATATCAATGATTCTAGGTATCTAAAATTTCGTCGTCGGGGTGGTGAAGAGAGCTAACCCACACACAATATACATATGGGGCTTAGCTCTTTTCACCATCATCACCATACGGCGACAATTTGTAAGTCGTACACGTATACAAGTGGTGTGTCTACGGGATTCGATACAATCAGAGAAAAGGTGGTGCAGGGACTGGTCGGAGGGTGTCGATTCCGTGGAAGAAGCTCAACAAGATTGACTGACTTGGTGACCAAAACAACAGTCGTCCTCTCACCAGGAGGCATCCAGAAGTGTTGGGGACTTGGAGACAGACGTATGGAAGCGAATTTTGGTGACATACTTCCACAACTGCTCTATCAAGAGCGAGCGAAGAAGAAGAAGATCTGCAAAATGTGTTTCTCTCGATAAATAAAAGTTTTGCACATTCCTCTATATTTTTTTGAAATTATTTTGGAAACTTGTCGTAACGATGCATATTCGTCTTTCGTTTTGGAGTTTGTGGTAGGGCCCCGGCTTTGGAATTCCAAAAAACGTTGATTACAGTTCACGAAAAACGTGCCGGTATTATTTTACACATATCTACTTTCGGCAAAATAGATTCGTCACATGTTCATATTTATAGCAATGACCACTATAAAAATTATATCACTCTACAAAAACAAAACATGTCGTTTCAATTTTTGCAATTTAGAAATTTTACTTTAATTTTGTTTAATTATTTTTAATTATTAATTTTTATGATTAGTAAAATTATTTTCTTGGTTTTGTATTTTTCGAATTCTACTTATTCCTTTATATATATTACATCAAAGCGGATTAAACGGTCTGCTGGAGAATATAGTGATGTAATAAAGTATAAGAATAATTATTTTGTAACAACATTATATTATTAATGTATAACTAATTAAAGTTAAATAAAAAATACTTGGTGCACTTCCACTTTTATTTATTTTGACCAGTTAGCGCTTTCACCCTGTAACAGGCATCTACAGACTGGTAACATGTTGAACAAGACATAATGTCAATAAAAATATATAAATCAAACAACTTTATATTAAAAAATCCGCTACAGTATTTCCGCTAAATGATCAAAATTCACCGGACTTGGCGTACCAATGCAGTGCCCTATGCACCATTGGGTGCGGACAAGAGAGAGTAGTAGTACAGTATTTATCTAGTATTAGGGCGCACAATTTTCTTTCTAAAAAAACATGTTTTTTCATTTGGTAGTATTATTATTATTAGAAAACAAGTTTTGTTTTACCTCGTCGCATAATGGTACTTGTGTTTATGAATGGATATTTAAGTAGATAACGGAGTATAATCCATGAATGAATTATCATCCTTTATTACGAAGCACAATAGTAATTTGGAGTCCCAACTAGCAGACCAGACAAGACAAATAATAGAGAATTTACTTTACATAACCCACGCCACATGACTAATGAACAGCTTTATTTGTGGTCGAGTTAAGTGCCTTTAAAGGTAAGAACAAATCGCCGAGAGTTGTAATTAATGCCATCAAATATTTGCCAAATTCAATAGAGGATTTATATTGTTGATTGTTGACCATATAATATATCGTCGATCCAATATCATAACCGCGGATTTGTAAAACGTCCATTTGGGATACCTGATTGAAATTTGAAATTATAAACCTATTTAAAATATAATTATTTCCATAGCTTACAATCTGTTAATTATAATAGGCTACATTACTAATATAATGATGCTACTTTTAAGCTTAAAATCTTAATACTTTAAAACGTTATTTTTGCAAATTCTTGTTTTTGGCGTTGTGCAGACGATACGGTGCCTAATATGTTTGTTTTTTATGAAAACGGTTTTGATGCATACACGTGTGCAGTTTATACGGTAATTCCAGATCGTTGTCGATAAAATATCTCAGGTTTATGACGCATAATATATTATTTATGGCATTAACATTTTAACTCTCTTTGATAATTTATTGCTTGACATCATAAACTCGTCACAAAGATATTTTGTCAACACAGATCCAGAATAGACGGCTGATTTTATTATTCGAAGTAAATTGTCGTCTCACGTAAATATGACCGACAGAGCATTGAGCTGATTTTACAATTTTATCAAGTGCGTAAAAGTTTCGATAACAGCAAAAATACATAAATGTACTATTTTTGTTTTAGCACGGTATTCCGAAAATTCATATAAATTTAGTTAATGTATTCATTTCCTCAATTTTCCTAAATGTTTTTTAACAGGTTATTTAAAAATACAAACAGAGAGATTACAGGACTTGTAGTCTCTTACTTAGTATGCTTATATTATATGAATGTCAAACATTAATTTCATTGATCATTGAGACTTGATTGTCATACTGTTACAGTATTCAATAGTCAATATGGTAGATACGCATGAAATATTGTTGTAGAGGTCAGGTCCTATTATACTTGTAGTACCAACAGGTGAACAGACGTAGCTATTCAACACAATGAATTAGGAATGGTTCATACAATATATTATGTATAGGTATGCTATTATGCCATCGTTTATTGATCGTTAAGAGATGCTGTCATCTATAAAGTTAATGGTTCAATAACACTTATCACAAAACTAGTAGGCAGTAAATGATTAGCAAAAATATAATTAAGATAAAGTTAACGCAAAATCACTCAAAAACGAGTAGAGGCTGTTAAATATTTTTTAAAGTTAACGTAATAAGTAGTTGTAGTTGTAGTAGTAGTACTCTGGTACTGAAGCGTGAGACTAATCATCCTACCTTCCGAAAATGATATACTACACTTGGTGTAAATAGAGTAATAAAAAATAAACATCTTTGAAGTTAAAATAAATCAATACAGAAAAAAAACATTCTCCCAGCCAATCAGCAATCTCGACGCTATTTTAAATTTCTTAGCACGGTGATCGATTTGATTTCAAACTGCCTTTCACCCTTTTTCGCTCTTGAAATTCTTGGAAAGCAGCCTTCACTTTTATGTGGCTTGAAAGGTAGCGGTCACCAATTCATCGTGTGCTCGAGTACCTACCCATGTATAATCGTGTAAGTAGCTGAGAGTTCAACTTTGCGCGTTCGTAACATCGGAGGGGTCATCAATCATACTTATTGTGTATGAAATTTTAACATCGACGGAGAAATGACGCAAGCCACCGGCATCACACTGAGTCAGACTGATATCGTCTGATGACCGCGTCCGGATCCGTCATTACGTGTAAAAAAATCACATTATCCGGAATATACTGACGTGCTATCATATCAATTACTTTGTAAGGATCACTTCGAAACAATGTGCCCTAACCAATGATGTTTTTTTTATATAGATAGGCTATTTTCTTCCGTTCCTTGTCATTTCCTAGTCCTAGGAAGATTGAATCAATTTTGACTCAATCTTAGAGGGAAACAGAATAATTAAAATGTATTAGATAGTAGAGGATAGATATAGTTGTCTTTGTTTCACTGCAAAATACAGGAGCATAAAATTTGTACAGCTCTCTTTGAAATAGCTAGTCTAGTTAACTTAACATGTCTCTGGATAAAACACATTATAAATAAATTAATATTTCATTTTGATTCTCAGGGGAATCGAACCCGTAACCTAATGGATGGACGCAACAACTGTATATAGGAAAAATTTTAAAACTATTACATGTCGTCGGATCTTAGTATAATAGGTTTATGACAGTGCCAATATGTTGGAGAGATGGGTCGGTGCAGCGTACAGCAAACTGTAAGAAAAAGTCAGTAAAATGCATCTCTTGAACGGGGTGAAAGCGCTAACTGGTCATATAAATAAAGGTGGAAGTGTACCAAATATTTTTATTACCTTTTATGTTATATTAAAATAATTTAATCGTGGAATTCTACCAAGTAATGTCAATAAAAAAATATATATCAAAATAATATAAATCCACTTTACACGGGACTGAAAACTGTACAGTTTCTTATGCAGTTTGCAAACTGTCCCGTATAAAGCGAAAACTGTACGGAATATTTAATGGTCAGTGGGACATTTGGCTGACCTAACAGTTAACGTTTTTTTATGTAAACGTCTAATTGGATATTGATTTAAAAAAAACAATAACAAACAACTTTAGCTTTATTAAATATTTCCTGTGTGCCAACATACGATAATAACTTACGACTGCGCTTAAAAAATATACATATTTTTACAGACTGTACAATTTTCTGTCCCGTTTAAAGTGCGCATTACAATTACGAAAGAATTATTTTGGCAATGATTACATTCATTTACGGTTTTTACTATTAGAATGCTACCAGAAGCCTATTATCAATCCAATTACCTTCCTAAAAAATTTTACAGCGAATCTGTTGGTACAATCAATTATTTATACAAATATTGACCATTGTGTCCGGTTTCTGAATAACTCTTTGTACGAAACAGGATCAAACTTTATTACGGACCTTCAGAGTTATAATTTCAGTTCCCGAGATAAATTATCACTACATGAGTGGTGCATTTGCAAAACATGTCGCGTCCACTTCTTCTAACAAAATAAAAAAATTGACTCGTAAATTTTTTTGACTATTTATTTTAAAATCAGTCAATTTATTTATATCTTGTTTTAATTGTTAATAATTTTAATCAACATTAAGTACTAAAGTATACAAGAAAACTATAATTAAGAAAACTTATAATTTTATAAACTTCTCATTTTCCAAAACTTCAGTAAACCAAAAATTAAGTTTTTAAAAAATATATTATATAACTTTTGAGCCAAGATAATTAATTAATTTTTGAAATAATATATTTTGCATTATAACTTCTGAGACCTTACTCACTAAACGTAAAAATAATTGCACCAAAATGTAGCTTTAGAAGAAAAAAATATGTATAATTAAGTGTATGTTATAAAATATTGTTATAGAAATTCGAATTAGAAATGATTTAACAATTTTATTTGATTTAATACTTTGTCCATGAAGGAAGTGGCCTTGTTTTGAAAATATACGACTCATGTAAATAATGTTTCAATAAATAACAATGTTTTAACAAAACGATTTAAATATTTATTTATAATGCTCTCATAAATAATGCAATATAGTATTTCCGTCACTGCAATGTTTAATAAGTCATTTTATCGATATTCATTGTTGTACCCTTATTCTTACAATATATTTTACTATCAATAACGTTGTTTAGAAGTATTTTTCCAAAAACTGTAAGATTACGTTCCTTCATCAGTATATTAGCCAGTTAAGATTTATGTCATCATATTATATTAACCCTTCAATATTTGTGTTATCATATTATCTGCTATAAAATGGTTTCGGGTACAATAGCGGAGATCTCCAAATTTAAATCATATGATAGGTACTTTCAAATATTTGTGCATAAAATTTAGTTAGTTGTTTTGTTGTTATATTTATCTATTTTATAGGTACTAAAAGATGGTTGAGTGAATTGAATGTAATATAGATGGATACATTAGCACCTCCACGAAGGTGTTAATTTAATTTTCAACTGCCAGAATTTAATGTTTTTAAAAAAAATCTAGTAATCTCTAATAATGCAATAAAATATGTCGTTAGCCATTTATAATCAGGCGTCAAGCGGTCATAGAAAATGGAGAGGATGATTTTTTTTTTTCATAATATTATGCGAGAATAATTTCTATCTGACGTAAGTATGCTCGAAATCGTATCTGGCAACCTAAAAATATTATTTATGGTGGCATCATTAGCAAGACTTGAGTATCTTCCATTAACATACCCAGCTTTTTACAAACATACAGGGCTACTAGTTTTTACCTTTGTGTATTTAATTTTGAAAAAAAAAACATTGAAAATAATTTAAATAAAGATTTCAAAACCTATTTCGATATCTAAAAATGACAATTTTCATCCCGATATTCCCAACATCAATCATCATCATCGTGTTCCATATCCACACCTAATGATGCATAGACATCAATACGATTTTAGTAATCAATAAAACTACTACCTACAGTATAAAAAAAAATACAGTGATATTATTGAAAAGTATCACAAAATGGCGATGAAGGTAGTCAAGAAATGCTGGTGACTGAATATTATTATTGCAATAATGTGCTACAGCCGCGAAGGTAGATTGAGTAGGTAGACACATTATTGCCGCCATTTCTCATCTTCCAGCGCCGATTTTGACATTCAGAAATCCAACATTCGAGAATAGTTCGTGGTCGCGGTAGGGCGCGATCACATTCAGTCCATAGATTTCGGCCGTCCGCCGATCTATCCGTCCAAGATGTGACTATAGTGCTGTCGGCGTTCACACAACACCCATTTTTATAATATTTACCCCGTAAAATCACTCAATTCAACATGTAAATTACTTACCTTTTTTTTTATTGTGTTTTAATTCCCTTTTAAATCAAATAAATTTAGATCATTTCTTTGATTGTATGATCTCATAATCGGCAGCACGTTTTTTTTATTTTGTAATTGAATGGATGTCGATCTTAAATTGTAATTTTAGAATAAAAGTGGGTGTTTTTTTGTTGCAAGACAATTTTTAGTTTATACGCGTTAGTTGTGCAGACTGCAACGATGGCACATTGTTCTGTGGTGAAATTGGTAAGTTTTTTTTACTTAGTGTGTTTTTATTATTATTCTTTTTTAAAACGTCATTTATTTATTAATGAAGTTTTGTATATCTCAGATTCTCCTACGCTAATTTTAATAGGAAACTTTTACTATATGTTGCAAAAAATGTGGGTTGTTAGCATTTGTATTTAGAAGTGGGTAGGAACGACGAGTGACGAAAGATGTTAACATTGTACGAAAATTAACATTTTTAAACAGTTTTCCATACAGGAAATCTGAATTTTTAAAGGTGTTTTACTTATATACTTTTAATTTGCATTATATTTTAACACTTGTTGTAGAATTAATAACGATTAGACATCGCTTACTTATGCCTAATTCTAGGTTTTCCTTATCAATCTGCAATCTGTCACTTTAACGTACAAAAAAATTTAAAACAGTATACCTAGGTATAGGTACCTACATATAACAAATGCATTATTCAAATGTTTCTTTATGCAAATAAATAAATATTCCATCTTTTACCCTATAGGAATCGAACCCGCGACCTCATGCACAGTAGCTAAATGCGCTACCACTGTGCTATGAGGCGGAACATGTAACATGTAATTTACTTATTATGATATTTCATGTGTGACTTGGTACTGAAGCTTATGACCGATCATCTTACGTTCATGTTATAAAATGATTTATGCACACTGCAATTGGTTTACCGATGCAGTGCCCTATGCACCATTGGGTACGGATAAGGGAAAGTAGTAGTAATTTTTTCACGTACTTATGTGATTTCTCGAACAGAAACTAACTAACAACAACATTTTGAATGAATACAAATACTTGTAGACAAATTACTGGTGATTATACCCATGCTGGGCTGATATCAGATATTATTGATATCTCAACAGAGACAGAGAAACTCTGGAAACGAATGTGGGTTATCTAGGCTTTTTTGCTTTTGTTTATTTAAAACATATAATTTTAAAATGACATTCATATACCTGCATAAATGGCTTACAAACTTTTTTTTTACTGAATTTTAAAGAAAATGTCTGCTCTACCCACATATTCATATATTGATCGACTAACTATTTTTACACAAGTTTTATCAAACATTTTTCAGGATGCTAGGAATAACATCTATTTAATTGAATCTTAATTTTTACTATAAATATGAACCTTTTTCCTCATTTAATTAGAATACTTGCAAATTCCAATCGTCCTGTGTTTGGCCCAAAAATCAATACAGTGGTAATTTAAAAAAAAACATTTTAGAAATAATAATTATATAGATTTTTCGTCTTGGATATTTAAAAAAAAAAAAATCTTTAGTGTTGTTGAATTTGCAGATTGCCGAATTTTACATTTTATTTACGAGGAAAAAATTCCACTTTGAAAAATGTACGTACATTGATCACCCAAATGATTCTTTGTATATTTTTTAATATAATATTTTTAAATTTTTACAATTTAAATATATCTAACAGATCTCTCTTCAAAATCTTTCAAATTTTAAAAATTATAATTGGATGCTTGCAAGAATAATCAACTTTTAAAATTAATTAACACCTATTTCTAACACGGAGGTTCTGTATGAATACATTGTAATTGAAATTCCCGGTGACAATCGCAAGAGTCAATCTCAAGCCTGGGTGTTTATGATGGCATTCCCTCCCTTTGTTGGGCCTTCAGTTCTGCTGAAATAAATCAATTTCAATCCACTCCTTCGTAAGCAATGTATATGAACTTGCTCCATATACATACAATGCACAAATAGTTAATATATGATTTAATTGCTCTGAGGCTGCACACAATAACAAAATAAACATAATATTTCAAGGCTTGATTAATGAGAGCACTGCCATTTTCCGCTACGATTTACTAATATAATAATATAATGTAATACAACCTTAGTCTCCTAAACGATTTTATTGATATTAATAATGTCAAGAATCATTTTATTATAATCAACCATATCAGCTCCCATGTAGATCATATGGATTCCACAAACTGTCTCCAATATAAGGTATGGGTTTATTTATTTTTCAAATTGACTGGTCTTTTTGCAACAATAATCCATGGATTTTTGAAGCACATAAAGAAATATTTATTTATTTTACTTTAAAGGTTTCTCGGACTTTTGTTCGGGTAATGGTAAACGCTAATTGACTTCTTCAGATTGAAAATCGCTCGACCATAACTTGATTTAAAAGTTTCACTACAATTGAACGGTTTTGCAGTAATCAATTAAGCGACAAATTACATGTTGGCTTTAAATGCATACGGAAAAATTAATTCAAAATTATTTGATTATTTATTTTAGAACTTTCAATCTTCAAAAATGTTCACTAAATTGCATGTTTGTCTAGGTTAAAAACTAAAAAATGAGAGAAAATCGAAATGGCGCTAATCGGGTTAATAACAAAATACCATTCAATTCGTAAAGGATTTCTCTCAAAATGGTTTGTTTTAAAACTGTACAAATATCTTAATATTGCATATTAATATACTTTAAGTTTAAAAAAATTCAATATAAGAAATCTATCCCGGGACAACGGTAGGTAATCGATCTAAAACTGTAATATGACTTTTTTTTAAATCACAAAACATGTTATTAATGCATCCAAACATACTATTATAATAAATGATACTATTATCAGAAATTTGTACATTCAAATAGCATTCGTTAGAAGCTTTTTATACGCGAAGAAATATGCAGG
The DNA here is from genome assembly GCA_022494985.1 of Micrasema minimum. Taxonomy (NCBI): domain Eukaryota; kingdom Metazoa; phylum Arthropoda; class Insecta; order Trichoptera; family Brachycentridae; genus Micrasema; species Micrasema minimum. The sequence continues at coordinate 97,955 of JAGVSP010001889.1, forward strand.
CGAAATTCGCCAATTAATTTTCGGTCGCCAATTCATAAACTACCTAAACACTTTAAATAATGATTTTCGTGTTTAGACAAAAATAAAGACATTTATAATCTTACGCCAAATAGAAACCACGTTCTTTCTTGTATGACTCACCGAAAAATGTTGATGTTACCGTGTTTATAGGTTCCTTAATTAGATTCAGTTGGACAAACCCTAATCAAGATTCGAATAATTTCGAATTACCCGATTCGAATCACAAAACATACTCGACTGAGATTCATTACCCTGATTCGACGGTCTCCGAATGTTTTTTTAACTTATTACTAAGAAAATTGAACGAATCAATTGTTTTTTTTTGTAAATAATTTATTTATCGAAATACTACACTGGTGTACCAGTGCATTGCCTCATGCGCCATTAGATGCAGATAAGGGAAATATGACTTCCACTATCTGCACCTAATAATATGCTGCTGTGCATCTTATCCAACCATCACGCCATTTCCCCGTAGGGATAGGCAGAGAGGATAGAACGCCACACCACTCTGTCCTGGGACACTTCTCTTGCTTCCTCCACATTCATACATCTTCTCATGCACACGCACGTCGATTTATTCCGACTTCTTACATGCCCACTTTCAAGCACTTGTTTTACTTGATCATGCCACGTCTTTCTCGGCCTTCCTCGATTTCTACATTCAGGCACAGTCGCATCATATATTTTTTTTAGCCGTTCTTTCGTCATCCATTCGCTCTACATGACCGAACCATCGTAAAAGACCTTTCTTAATTTTGTCGATAATGCTTATCTCAGCCTTGCACTCTGCTCTAATTTCGACATTTGTACACCTATCATACATAGTCATACCACACATTCGCCTGAGAGATCGCATTTCAACTGCATTCAATCTACTTTCGTCCTTCTTTTTCCAATTTCCTTCATATTCATACATATTTTCATACACGCACTTTTAATTATTATCCGACTTTTCACATGTCCACTTTAAAGTACTTGTACTTGATCACGCCACGTCTTTTTCGGCCTTCCTTGACTTATACATCCAGGTACACTCGCATAAATTGTTTGATAATGCGTGATAATAATAATTTAATTTAATAAACTTTTGATAAATTTTATTAGTGTAAAGAAAACGACTTTTCCAATCCAAATATCGCATTTTGCACCGCGTATCAAAATATTGACAAAATTCACAGTAATTGATTTCATTAAAATAATCATATATTCACATCAGGTTTTGCCAATGAAAAACATTTCGGCGTGGTTTACATTTTGATTAGTTTTCCATTTTTAAATAATATGATCTTATCTTTTTCTTCCTTTATTGTTCCTCAGAGCCACCCGGCTTACCAAGATGCGTCGCGGGAACTTTTAAAAAATATTAGCATTGAAATAACTGTGTGTTTTTTTTTAGTTGACCGGGCTACCGGACTCGTCATACCTCATGCTCATTATTCCACATTCCAACTGTACGAACAAATTATGCCCAAAACTCTCCACTCATACGTCTTGTTAGGGAATACAATTAAAATTTTAATTCATTAGACCCATTTATTTGTAATAAAAAAATAATTTCAAAGCACAAGCTGTAAACAAAATATTAGGTTCCGATATTTAGTGACATTTTCACTTTCATTTAAACATTTTTATTTTTCATTTTCACCCATTATAACATACTCACAGAATCTCACACACCCTCTCACACACCCCTCACACACTCATACACAATTTACTTACACCACCTTACTGTAAAACTTATTTACAATTATTTTTAATCTGCATACTTGTGGATATCTATTATTGGTTGTATTATCTTGCTGTTTTGTTTATATATTTAATAAAAAAAAAAAATTAAAAAAATAAAAAAAATAAAATAAAAAATACGAATTTATCGTCTTCAGTACATATCCGCTTCCTATGTGGAGCATAAGGAAGCTACGCCATTCTGTTTGATTATGTTATAAACATGATAAATCAATACACTTTCAGTCATTCGAGGGCAGCGCTGCCTGAAAACCAAAGGTAATTTCTGAAACTCCTGATACGAATCTAAGTTGTTTTTTTTCTTGTTTTCAGATCTTATGGAGCGCCTTATCCGTGGCTCTGGGGCTGGAGGTCCGTGGGCAGCTCATCAGGGGTGTGCCTTGCGTCAAGAGATTCCACCAGCTCTACTGCCCAACAGCAGGGCACACGTACCCAGTGTGAGTTTTACTTATCCATATCTTATCGCCATCTTGCTTTCGTGTTATAAATTATCAAGATACACTGCACTCGGTGTACCAATGCACTACCATATGCACCATTAGGTGCGGATTAGGAATGTGGTAGTTTTTGTATTCATTTCAAAATGTTGTTAAAAAGATTTACTGGTTAAAAATATAAAGCGAAAACAAAAAATTGGAGAGACATCTTCAGGCGTCTTCTAGAGTAAGTAATAAAGCTCGGTAGAGCCTTACCTACACTAATAAAATATGATTGCAAAAAAAAAATGCTTTACAATCTTCTCAACAGATGACATCAGCATAGAAAAATTCTGTAAAGCGGAACGACGAAGACGAGTTCAATATATAGTAGTTCCAAAATTTGTTATATATATGGTTATCAGATGATGGGCGGAGTGGGGAATGTGTAGTACGTCATGTGGCCACTTAACCCAGCCAATGATAGGTCATAAGCCCTGTAAACGCCTAGATAACCCACATTCGTTTCCAGAGTTTCTCTGTCTCTGTTGGGATATCAATAAAGCCTTGTTTGTGTTTATATGTGGTTAGGCATTTAAGAAAAAAAGGATATAAAAAGCATCGTACGATCTATGCATTAATAATCCACACTTGTACAAACTTTTGCAAAATGTATTTTCATAAAAAATGTTGATTCAGCTTTAAAAAACGCTAAATGTATGGATATTAGGTTATCTGAACAGTACAATAAACCTTAAACAATATGTAGCAGATTTGGGAGATCAGGAATACCTATATTATATGTCCAATACGAATTGCATATTGGCCGGTGCACTCCAGGTGCACTTTGTGGAATTGTAGCACAATGATTGCATGTAGGGTATAATTTGTATTAAGTATATTTTTCGTATGATCTGCATAAAACAGAAGGTTTATTTGCCAGTTTATTTAGTACACAAGCATGTACGGATAAATCTTACTGCAATTTAGTTTTTTTTACGTCACAATTATCATCATGTCGTTTATTTGCACCCATTGAATGGTGCTTAGGTTACTTTTTTCGTACACCATGAGCAGTGTTTTTTATATTTATTATATGAAGGCATAATATTTAGCGTTAAGCTTCAGTGTCCGTCCCATTGAGCTTATCGCAACTACTATTTTTTACAACATTTTGGGCGTGTTCAAATACTTGTACAAAAATCTGGATTTTATCCCAAGGCGGGAGTAGGTATTTTTTTTTTTTTATATCCCTACGGAGATGAGGTAGAATATATACCTACTCCCGTCTTAGAATAAGATCCAGATTTGTGTACAAGTATTTGAACACGCCCAAAATGTTGTATAAAATCAACATTTTTGGGCGTGTTTGAAAAAAATTGCAGTCATCTGCAGGCGATTACTAGTACTTAATATAACTCGTTCAGAGTCTTAATTACAAAAATAAAGTAATTTGCTAATAAATATGCATAGATGGAGCTTTCAACTCGCTGGTGGATGATTCTCGGTTCGTAACATATAATATACAAAATCAAAAATGGTGTGGATATTCGCTAATAAGCGGAATGGGGAATGTTGTAGTACCTACATAAAGTGGCCACTTAACCCAGCCAATGACAGGTCATAAGCCCTGTAAACGCTCGATTATCCATATTCCTGAATTTTGAAAAAATTCTACCTCATCTCTGTAGGGATATAACACAAAATATACGTTTACTATTTTTTATTTGATTAGTAGTAAATTTTTTTTCGGCGGTCAGGTCGTTGGGTTTTGAATTTTAAACTTGATAATCTAATTTGTTCATAGTTATATGTGTGCCTATTACTACTGATAAAACTATTTTTGTTTTCATTCATTAGTATTGGAGCTAACTCCTAAAATAATAGTTTCTTGTTTAGCTAATTGAACTAAGTGCAAAATTTAAATCCATTGTTTTCAAAAACAGTTATCAACATAATAATTAGATCTTAATGTCCGATGCGCGAGGTAGGTACCTACAATACGTTTAGCCTAATATCAAATTATCAGAATCGTTATCTGTTTTGATAAACAATCGAGTTCATAATTCGGTACCTAAAACAAGAATTTAAAAGAAACATAATATAACATTCGATTTTTTTATTATTATTTATGCTATTTTGTTTATTATCATGCCTTTGTCATATTGGTATAAAGTTGAAAAACTTTTTCTTTTAACAAAAAAAGGATTTGAGTTATAATGATGTAGGTATTCAAATATGTATTTTAATTTCGGGACTGCTTTCAAATAGTCGGAAATTGTGCCAATAAGCAGGAAATAAGTTTTGGTGAAGCGGGATTCGAACCTAATTATTACGCGGCGACTACCACTAAACCACAGCCCGGTTCAACGTTTATTTTTATACATGGCATGGTGTAACAAAACTCGATGTACAAGCGGGAAACTGGTGAATCTACATCATATTTGGAGTCAAATGGGTAAATATGACTTGAATCTAAGTTTGAAGAATTTTTTTTTTCTTCTCAGAAAAGCTTTCGTTAGCATCGCAGATTAAGTAAAATTGCACAAGTTCTTATTAGAATTCAGTTTTTGCTATTGTTTTCTTTATTGATAGTCACAATTTGACTAAATAAATTATATTTGACAACAATTTGTAAAAAAATATAGAAAAAAAAAACAACTTCTTTTTCAATTTTCTCGAAAACTATGGGTCAAATCAAAAAATTTTACTCTACCAAATCAACTCCAAATATGATGTGGATTCCATGGTTTCTCTCTCGTACATCGAGTTTTGTTACACCACGGTGTTCAAGTACAGTTATCATTTTTGAACTGTGGTTTTTTCCTACTAATAAAAATATATTACTTACGTCATACAAAACCAAAAAATAATGTACCGTGTTTTTTTTCCAGTGACCGCATCGAGCACTTCATAGACGAAAACAAGGCGCTGATGAAGCGGATGTACGGCGACTTCACAGTGTTCACCGAGTACGGACTGCCACGGAGGGGCAAGCGCGGCGCCCCCGGCGTGCCTGACCCGCTGGAGCCCCACGAGGAGCCCTCCAGCCCCTTCCTGCGTCGCGCGCGCCAGACCAGCCGTGCGCGCCCCACTTCGGCGCCCAGCACGCCGCCCTTCCTCAACCCTAACCAGGGCAACTCCAGCGGAAGGTAATGATATGGATCAGTTATTAGAATTTCCAAATAATTCACTAATAGGATTGCAGTATTTACTTGCTTTGTATATAACGTTGTCTCGGCCTACCCAGAGATCTAACTCCAGCAGGTTGCGATGCGTACAGGGTTTTAATTTCTCTGGTTTCTCCGGATCGACAAGCCCCATCCACGCTAGGCGTAACAACAACAACGACTGGCTGTAACAACAACTGCTAACTGTGCTTGTGATAAGGGGTTGCTGGGTCATGGAACGTATCTCTTGATAGCTCCTGTGCCAAGACTTGGTCCAAGAATCATTTTCAGCACTTTATTTTCCAGCCAGAATACTCTGTGCTGCTCTTTTTTAGAGTCCATGATACGGATCCGTAGGTAACTGCTGGTCTAATTATTGTGTTTATTTATTCTACAGAAACGCAATTCACGTTTCTGGACAGTAATTACGGATAAATAACCCAAATTTTTTTGATAAATAATTCGAAAAGGAATGATCAATTTATTCGGGGTCTACTATTTTTATACCAAAACATTGTTATTGATACCGAATGATTAATCATTTACTTGGAATTATACGATTGGTTGATTGGAATAAATTGCCACCAGGCAATAAACCCGCCAATGTACACCAACATTGTATGTTAAGCTAAATAAATAAATAATCTTTATTTACCTATCTGTAAGTCTCAAATCATATACTTTTTGATTCCAAATTTTATTTGAATATTTTTTTAAAGCAACATTTGAATTAATATAAAATGCTCAATTTTTTTATTTTGGGGCTGCTTTCAAATAGTCGGAAATAACTGTGCCAGAAAGCGGAAACGAGTTGTACAAGAGTATCGAGTAAGAGAAGATCGAACCTGGAGATTCTAAACTCAACTCAGCGGGGAAGGTCCGCGCTGTAGTTAACACCATGCACTTTGTGCAAGCTATACACCAAGAAGTCTGCTCGTAAGATATTACTTTTTCATTTTTTTCGTTCAGCCATGGTGCAGAATATTTTCTTAGGGGCCATTTTTATACGAGGCAATATTATGGAAGGCGCAAGAAGTACCTACTCTCCTACATGTTCTTCGGTCACCGCAGTGTAAACATACGAAACTTTCCATTAATTTACTAACTAACATGAACATTATACGTATTTTTAGTCTACATAAATAGTTCCAAATAATCCCATCAAAACAAGTTTGAATTTAGTAAAATAATGTAACAATGCATAAAACGGCGTTTTACCATGAATAACATAATTTTCTCAATGTTTTTATGTTCAATCAACGTTCAATTACAACCCATGATATGCATATTTTGTACAAGCCATTTGTTTTGTGATTCCAGAAAACGCTGAACCACCGTTTGCGCCCGGGATTATTTGTGGATTGGTGAGCCAGAAGGTACAAATGGCACCGCCTGCTGGCGCCGTTATGACCCAGCCCAGGATTGGATGACGGTATCTTTATGGATTGGTTCCTCTTCCCTTACGTGTTGTGTTTGCCGCTGCACTCCTTTTACGAGAGGGAAATTTAATTAACTTAT